>MPNW01000027.1:352658-419851 GCA_011800805.1 Hirudo medicinalis
GCCATCTGTTGTGGTGCCGTTTGCTGCAAATCGTCTAGCGTGAGTCACAAAATAATTTAGGATTAACCAAGGCAATCATTAAAAGCAAATCCAGATTAAAAATCTTTTATAAAAAAATAAAAATAAAGAGCCGCAAAGAATTTTATGATGAGTATATTGAACGGCTTAAGAATATATTTTCAAAAAGAAAAATTAAATCAGACTCTATAAGTGCAATTAACTTTTACAATATCAACACTTACATCCAGAGGCCATCCATTCCAGTTTATGTGGTTGGAAATCAACCGATGACATACCAAGCAAGTTATCCAAGTAAGAATCTTTCGTTTCGCTGAAGTATGAAATCATTTAAATTAACGAAAGTACTTGCAGGAATAGCTTTGCCACCTGGTCAAACTCCCATTGCAGGTGGAACCTCTTCACAAATGTCATTTAATCCTTATCCTTACCCACAAGTACCAACGAGTTCTGAAATGGACAGCGATCCCCCACCAACTTATATTAATTCTGATTTTATGGAAACGAAAGGAAATGATTTCTCAGGTATTTCTGACGCAGACACATAAACCTCAGCTTATTGGGACTCCATTGCAGGACGTCATCGAATTACTGTGACTCGGCGTTCATTCTATAAATTGCTTTTCCATGATTTTCGTGTGATGACATGACTCGCATTTTCGCGGTGAAAATACTTTTCTAATTATCAATTAATTGGTGTTGTAATTATCAATTAATTAAATCAAATTTATCAATTCCTTCCATTACTTATTGCTTACAACTTTCTTACAAACTTCAAACTGACAGGTATTATTACCTACATTCAAATTGTATAATTGTTAATGTCACATAAACTTAAAATTAAAAATATAAAAATCTGAATTTTTTCCTTAATTTCTTTATATGCGATAAATTGTCAAAAAAAAACAACAGTTAATCAAATTTTTCAATCATAAAAGTGAGGCACCAACAAAGACATCAAATAATTTGTGTCCGAAAGTAAGGAGTTAGCACCGGCACTAAACACGGAATATGCGATACATTTAGTCATAAAGTCGTACACAAAACTAACATCAAAGATAAGCTCGTGTAAGGTTGAAAAGTATTTATTGATAAACATTGTTGCATGCAAAGCATCACATCCAGGTAACTTCGTCATCAACATTCTATTACAACAGGTGTTGAAGTGTCAGGTGAGAGAGCAAAATTTCCTTGTCTCGATGAATTTAAGCAGGAGTAAAATTCCTAAGAATGCAAGGAAATTACGCAGCTGGATATCTTAAACAGCCCTCACCCTACCGGGGTCGGCGTAAGTCCAACCAAGCTATCCTGGATTTAATGGGACAATTCATCCAATCCGTTATAACATCAAAATAGCTAGAGTCTTGGGAAGTACTCAAATGATAATCGGAATTACCTGCTTCCATGCAAACATTGTTGTACTCAGCAATAAATATGGAATGTACTCTCCGTACTCTCCGAGCATCACTGGTTTTGGAATTTGGGAGGAATATTGGTGAGAATATATTGATGCATCAATATTTATTATCAAAAATATTTGAAAAAAATTCAAAATATCCATTTCAAAAAGATGAAGAGTGACAGCTCTTAGAATAATTTGCTTTGTTTCGTTTCTAATTTTTACAAGTACTTATTACTAATAAATAATGCTAATTACCAAATTTCAGTTTAATTAATTTTCAGTTTTTTGTATCCGGATTTTTGCAAGCTTTATCAGCAAAAATACTATAGCCAAATGTTTGGTTAGGATTCGCGTGTAATCATACAATATAGTATAGTTTTAGAAATTTAATCATATTCTTGGATTAAATTATTTTTAATAAATTATTTTAATTATTTATTAATAGATAATCGACACAATGATGATATACGTAATAGCGGCTTGTGANGACTTGTAATTGGCAGATGTCATCAATTGATCCCCAGCACTAAATGGGTGTTTGCTACGCAAATGATATGTAAGAGAAAACGTACTGCGATGATATTTAAACCCGCTTTTACACAAGTTGCAAACTATAACAGAGTTTGATTTGAAAGTAAATTTGCCTCCCAAAATCGACCACCAGTATTACTCGTCGCCATCTTTTTTAAGTGCAAAAAAGTCGGAAGGACACAAAACAAAGAGTTGACAAATTTTAGATGAAAATATTTATAAAATTAAAAAGTTTAACGAGTTAATAGTCACGTTAACTATTTTAACTGCAAAAAAATTAGCGCATTAATCTCCCGCTGTATGAAATAATTTTTCAGGGAACAGCTGTTGTTCGTCCTCTTGAGGGTGACGTCGGTTGTCATGTCGCATGATTGTCCTTCGTCCGGTCCCGTTCCGAGTCTGGCTAAGAACCTTGCAGAACCACTATTCAAGGTTCGATCTATCAAGTTTGTAGGGAGTAGAATACGAATGAAAAAAATGAGATATTTGAAACTGGTCGATGGTCGAGAATGTTTGTATTTTGTGCTTTTGATATTGACATTATCATCTATTTTAAAGATTTATGACCAATAAAATGATGACTTTACATCTAAAAAATATTTGAAGTATTTTAATGTTTATTTGGTTCAACTTATCATCCACAGACTGTTATAGTTACTTGGATAAAAGCAAACACCAACTTTGATGTGAGTATATCTCTGTGGCAGCAGTTCACCATAGTCTTGTCTTCTCTTACTCACTGGATTGATCTCATCAAAGAATGGGCTGTGAGTTGGATATTAGATGATGAAATGATGAAACTGATATTATTAAAACAATCAGGGGTGCAAGTTGGCTCAGAGGGTTTGCGAGCGAAGGTAAAAGCAAAGGTCGTTACGTGTCGTGTTCGCAACCCAGCTTGCACCACCACAAAGCGCCTCTGGGAGACGGTGCTGCATATATGGTCTAAGCGCCCCTGATGTTTATGTTTATGGCACTATACAAATTCACTTATTATTATTATTACTGTTGTTATTATTATTATTATTGAAATGTCCACAGAAAGTGATGGATGTGATGACCAGAATATTTAGCAAATTTGTCTATGGCCTCAACCTCAATGACCTGCCTCTAGACAGACTGACTGAACAAAAAGTTAAACGACTCAAGGGCACTCGAGGTACTTGAAAACATCGCATCTCGTGTTTATTTAGAAGTAATTTCTAAAGAGCCAATCATAAAGAGCCAATCGATCTTCTTATTTAGGTGCTAGGGCTGCATCCAGAGTTAAAGCCTCCTCGAATCACGAAAAGAACGGCGATGCACAAAAGAAGGAGCAAGATCTCAATCCCGTCAAAGGCAAGGACCTTCGCAAAATAATATCTTTTTAGAACTGATATTTCATGTCGTCCTCGTGCAGACTCTCCGACATTCAACGCGACCAAAGCGACGAGGCAGCGTTCTCGTTCGGGCGACGTTTCGCCCTTGCACTCTTCGAACGCCAACGTCGCCACGGAAACGAGCATCTCCGATCCTTCTGGAAAAGCTTCTAATTTTCTGAATTTGCCAGCAGATGGAGTTGCTGGTAAATAGTTATTTGATAGTATATTAGAAATGTATCTTGTTTGATGTTCTTCATTTGTGAGATAAATTAACATAAATTAATGGTAATTAAGTTGAACATTGAAATGTGAAAATGTTTTTGTGAAAGTACATCGATGAATGACACGATACAACATACACTCAGTGCATGTATTTAATAGTGCAAGTTGCATATACATATTTATATATATATGTGGGAATGTTTGCAATATTTTATTAAATTGAAAAATTCACTTCCTCCAGGGTCGTCCTCAAGTATTGTGAGGAGTAGCAGTGACAATAGCCTAATGTTGGCACTTGCAGATAGTTAGTAAATAATAATAACAGCGAAGAGAATTATTTTGAGAAGTTGTTAATAGTTCTGTAAACAGCAGTTTATCTTTTATTGAATCAGGACACAAGAATTCAAATTCTCTTCAGAAAGAAGCATTAAATGCTATGTCAGGGAGTGATCATTCTTTGCCCATCTTAAGCCAAGGTTGTTTGAAATTTCTTTTGAAATGCTTGCAACTTTTGCCTAACGAACTCCAAACCTTGTCTAAGTTGATTATTTCGTTGGCACGCTCGAGTCTAAAGACATCTATGCATTTCACTTCTCATTGTTTCTCTGCTTTTTTTTTCCAAGCAAATGAAAGTTTCCAAATTGTTTATGGCAAATAAAATAAATTAATAATTATTGTTGGATTACCTCGTCTTTGCAGAGTTCAGCTCGTCTGACAACATTCACGTGCAGAGTGCGAAGTTGGCGACTAACGACGACGACGAGACCATCGCCGGAACGACTTCGCAGAAGAACTTCACGAATCCAGCCGATCAGAGTCAGAATGATGAAGCCGTGGAGTTTTTTGAAGAGAAATCCTTTAAAGGTGAAAATCAATTCCTTTATCGGAAGCGATGTGCCGACACTTTGGATTGTCGGCCAAGTGACGGGCAGATGCCAACGCACGGGCAGTAACTTTTGGTACCTGACTCCATCCATAACTCTGTCCCTAACCCTATCTCATAATACCCTGCAAATCTCTGTGGAACTGACAAAAGTTGTTGAGTTGGCTTTTGCCCGTCACTTCTCCGAGCACCACATTTTGGATGTAAATATCGGGAATGTATTTGACTAGAGTATGAAATTTAAGTGGTGTTGTAATGCATTATGTGGTGAGCAATTGAGAAATTATGTCACCCAAACTTTTAATCTTACGCAGTGAGCAATTTGAGCAATGTTATTTAGAAGGCATTCATTTCTATATTATTTAAATAAACAGTTGAAGCTCATCTGGCAAAGATGGACGACTTCTCGTACGCGTCGTCGCGCAGCGGTCACGATACAGAGAGTTTGGGCAGTGTGGAAGTTCATAGGATTTCCAAGGTACCCTACGTCAGCATGCTCGAACAGGTGCCATTTGCACTGATCTATTATTTATTTTTCTGTTTTCTTACTTCACACTTGTGAAAAACTTAATGTTAGTAATAAAACTATCACCGTTGTTAATGTTGATGCCATTTTTAGCAACTTGTAATTCTTGGGAATTCTTTTTTTATGTTCTGCAGTAGTTAGACTGGAAAAATAGAGATTTTTAACTTATTTGATCTGTTTCAATTTCGTGTGCAGGGCAACGAAAGCATGACCGGTGACAGATCAGACAATGAATATCTCCTTGCCAGTGGTCAGGGTTTTTGTTCACATTTTTCTTTTTATCAGCTATTTATATTCATGTGATTTGCAGGAGAAGGTGACAGTGCTATGTTTTTGGAACATAACAGAGAAGACAACGAAGACAAAATACATCTTGCATCCGAAGAAGTCATCGACGACGGCGACGACAACGAAGATGTTGCCGACATGGTCGACGACATAGTGGGAGCCCGATGCAGGGACTTTGAGTTGAAGAAGGATGGTTTGCAAGGTCGGTGATTAGAAAGTCTATCTGCAATAGTCTGAAATTTGATTTGGAATGGAATCGTTCAGATTTTTCTTTCAGATATCCTGGTTTCATTTCCTGAACGGTCGTCAATGCCTAGCCAAGATTCTGGGCATCGACACCTGTTGTCACTTCAGCCAAATGAGGATGCGACGTTGTCCTTCGATTCATCTTCTCGACAACTCGAACGTCTTCGAACCCGGTTGCAGACTCCGTTCGTCAAGGTCGACGCGCAGGGTTCGACCTCCGGCTGGAACGCGGATCTCACGGGCACGCTGTGGTGCCGACTGCTGGGGAGCCTCGGGAACGTCAACGACGTCGAGGATCCGTCGATCCACCTCGCGGCGCTCGAATGCCTGTCCGAAATCGTCGAAGTTTTTATTTGCGTCCGCGACAACCAGTCCGTTACTCTCGACAACCGATCGTCTCCGGCCCCTCCGAGGGTCGTTCCTCCGATACTCCACGTCGCACCGTGGCTGTTCGACGTGAGTTCGTCGGGAGTTTGGAGCTCCGAATTTGTTCGACATTTGCAAGAATTGCGGATGTTCTGGGAACATCGTTCGAGTTGCCGACCTATTTACTGACTATTTAGGATTGTTGATTAATTTCAATTGCTACGATCGTTTCGGTGTGTTAATAAAATTTATGTTACGCATTAATTGAGGTTTGTTTGTTTATAAATTTTATGTTACGCATTAATTGAGGTTTGTTTGTTTATAAATTTTATGTTACGCATAAATTGTGAATTGTTTGTTTCAGTCACTTTGCCTGGGCAGCAAGTACCAGAAAAGTGCCATGTTATCACTGAGGGTGTTGTGTAAGGTCACCCTGAGACGTCATGATGTCGACATTCCCCTGGAGCATCTCATCAGATTTTACTTGTGTCTGCATCTTGGACTGCTTCATTCCAATGAGGTTATCGTAATTTGTAGAACGCGTCGTGCCGACAGATGTCTCCCCATTAGCAGCTGCACATCTCCAGAATGTATCGCTGCCATTATAATCATGTCATCACTGCTTGTGGAAAGTGCGACAACTTTGCGAGTCCTTTTAACATCACATGTGATTGCACTGCACATTACATACTATTTTTTTATGTCTTACGTTTCCAATCAATGCATAATTCATGGGATCGTAGCCTGGAATGTATGATTTGAAATACCTGAAACTTATTTTAAGATGAGGGTGTTTTATGAATATTTAGAAGGCAACCAACATCCTCATCAGACATTGTTCTCCAAGATTTCTATCTCTGGCCTACCCCGGGTTTTCGCTGCTCTTCCTTGATTTCATTCAAGCTGCAGAGAGTACTTTAGCACTTCACAATGGCAGTAAAGAGGTTAAAAGATGTTTATTAAAATATTGTAAAATGCATTTAAATGTAATATATTCCAATATTTAATGCCAGGATTGTTTAAAACAAAACTTGTGATAGCCATTTATTAAGTTTTTCTCTTATTTAAATCACTATATTTGTAACAACTTCCAATGAAATAGAATGAAGTTCATATTTATTCTCAAGTAATACTAGTTAACTTCAGCTCTTTCTACTTAGACAATGATCTTCTGTACTTTGTGTGGGTAATCCTGTTAAGAAAGGCGAATTTTTCTTGTTATTCTTATTTTGCTTATTATTATTATTGTTCTTATTTTACTTATTATTATTATTATTTTACTTATTCCATTTGCTTAAGCATAAATAAGAAAAGTTGTTTGACATGACGATGACAATCTATTGCTTGTTATTTCATTTGGTTGCAATTACAGATTCCAAGAGTGCATGCGATGGCACTCCTAGGTAATCTAACGACTTACATCAACTACTTCAACTGTCAGTTCACTGTTCTTGATCCTGGCTTCAATGACCCCACGTTGAAGGTTGAAGCAGGAAGCATCAAGGTCAGTACAAACCTGAAAGTTGATTTCATTCGATGTGCATTCGATTAATATATAAATATTAGGTGTGTAAATGTTGAGCATAAAATATAAGTGCTTGTTTGCAGGAGACACTGGTGAATGTTCTTTTGAAGCAAGCTCGGTCTGAACCAAAAGGTAGATCCAGGTAGAGTTTTGAATTTATTAATGGTTACTGATAAATTAGTTTATTGGTGTTGAAATCTTTAAGATTATCTATCATTTAATAGGTGCGTGTCGCTTAGTTGCTTGGGCATGTACGTTTATGAAGGCCTTGCCAATGGTTCAGTTCCAGAGAAATTTGATGAGATCCTAAACATCTTGCTGTCATCATTGAATGTTAGTAACTACTTTTAAATAACTGTAGAACAACTTATTAACAAGCCTCTTGTTTTTACTTGTACACTTTCAGGATGACATATTTATAAGTAAAACTGCAGCCTCTACTTTGGTAATGTTGACTGATCACGTGGAACTTTTAGTTGAAAAAGGACCAAAATACATTTTCAAGATACTTGAAGTAATTTATTTGTTTCTTTGTTATACTCCCTAAAGTATTTTCTATGTGAATTTTTTAAAATACATTTTTAAATACTGTGACTGCCATGTTTGTAATTTTGTAGGAGCTGGCTATCACTACCTCTAATTTGACAAGAGAAGTTGAATCCAACACCTCCAGTTGTGCTAAAGATGTTTTGCAAAAGGTATTCAAGTTGCAATTATTAAATGCTTGATCCATTGCAAGGAGTTTATTTTTGTCAGGCAATCAATGAAACCTTGTTTACAATCCTTGAATGGTGCATGAAGTTACCTCTTCAACTTCTGATCAGAACGTCACAAGATGAATTGAATCCTAAGAAGACTTTCGTTCCACTTCTCGGCAGAATGTTCCACGTACCGTTTATCACATCTTGCTTATCAGTGCAATTCTATTTTGAACGCTACGCTTCCACATGTTGGGCCTTTTTAATTCGAATGTTTCGCGCGTCCGCCCTTCGTCGTTCGGGTTACTAGGTCGACCTTGATAGCAATTTATTAAGTTTTTCTCTTGACGCCGCTCGCTCGTTGCAGGTTCTTCAGGAAGTTTTCCTTGGAATTGAGAACGCCCCTCCTCTGGAAGAAGCGAGCAGTGCGTCGACGACGTCTCAAGAGGACAATAAAGAGTGTTCCATCTTCAACACCTCGTCCGCTCGTCCGCCTCAGATCCATTCATCTTCTCTCCTGTTGTCTCCGTCTTCTTCGTCGACGTCTAAGATTTTCGCCCACGAGCCGCACCTGAGCGATTCGAAATCGATTGGAAGCGGTCCCGATAATGGTCGGTCTCGAAGGTCCCTGTTTTGCTCCGAAGGGGGCATTTTAAATGATTCTCGGACGAGAATGGACAGCGATTTTGTTGTCATTCAGTTGGCTGCATCTGTGGTGAGGATTCATTTCACAACAGCTTTTCAAATTTATGCCAATTTTTGGCTTGCTTTTAGAATTTATTTGCGATATTTGTTTTGCATATTGTATACAAGTAATTAATATTTACTGTTTTATACAAATAATTAATATTTATTTGTAAGGCCACTTTAATCATGCCCAATTAATAAATGCAGGTACTTCATCATCTAGTCAACTACCTTGGTTACTTTCCCTTCTCAAAAGACAATGTGCAGTTGTGTAGCTCAGCCCAGGAGCACTATGACCATGAATTTTATCAGCAGGAAAGACTGGAGACAGAAGTATCATTATCATCTCATGATCTCAGCAGCGAGGATGTTCTGTGGTCCAATGTTCTCAAAGCATCGGACGTGCAGGTAAATATCGATGATTTAATTACAACATAAGGACTTAAATGCTTGATCGTGTGGAAGACATGGCAAAGTAATTACTGTATTATTGAATTATTTCCTACTGTAGTTCTTCCTCTTGAATGGACAATCACTAATGTCTGTCATGGAACTTCCTTCTGTTGAAGTGAGATTTTGTCATTCATGTTGTGGAGTGATAGTTTTCATTATAATAATAATAATAATAACAATAATAATAATAATAATAATTACGTTATCTGCTAGTGGGTTACCTTCAACTCTCGAGTAGTAATGAAGTGGATCACTAAGTGATGAATTGAATGATATCAAAGATCCATGAGTGATGAAACAATTTACTTACAATTTCATTTACATGCCTGATTGATTCAATCTGACCTTAACCAGAATTCCTCTCTGGTTGAGAACAATGGTTTGATTGCTTCCTTCACATCCCATTCCTCCCCTTGGTGCAGATTCATATTCCGAGATATTTCTGGGAAGTTTTCATGGGACATCACTTCTCTTCATCATTTACCAGGTAAATATCTTGTAATGGATATTAATTAGTTAACTGTAACTGTCTTCTATTGTGGATGATGTCAATGATTTATTGTGAACCCTTAAAAATCCAAGAGTAATTAATATCATTATTTATAAAAAGGAATTATGCTTCAATAACCAGCTCCTCCAGTTGAAGACAGAGAAGTTCCTCTCTTGCAGCCTTCACCACCACCATCCCCTGTACCTTCTCCACCATCATTCCCTTTGATTATGGATTCAGTTACTGCTGCCTCTCTTGCACCCAGTGAACCCATCCAGCGGGAGAAATACAAGCCATCATCTTTTCACAGCAGTTCCTCAACACCTTTTCTTTGCCTCTCCCAACTTCCATGGTTTCCTCCTTTTCATTTTTTTCTTCCACTCATTTAGTCACTCAAAAGTTGTCTGCTCAACCATGGCACTCTGAAGATTTTCTTGATTCGGTGAGTTCGAAATGCGAATGTGATCGATCGTTCTTCGGTCATTATCCTCAACTCTTTGCACCTTCGAAATGCAGACCCTCAGCTACATCGGTCGAGTGAGTCCCGAGTGTCTTTTTGACCCGAGTCGACAGCTCAACATTCCCTGGGGACCACCTGCTCAAATCTCACTGCCCATCGAAGACCAGTTGTCTCAAACAGTAGAACAGCAGTGCCAAGAAGTGAAGAAATACCTCCAGTCTCAAAGTTGCAAGAATGAGTTTAGGTGACCCACTTGATGATAATAATATTAATTATGGTCAATTTGTTATATTTGAAGGATGTTACAATTGCATTAAAGAGTGTCTTAGGTCAATGGACTTCTGCTTCACTAACGGTGGCGTTCGTGAATGAACTTATTTGTTTCACTTTTCTTAATCCAGTCGAGCGAGTGCTGCTGGTCGTTCTGTTTCAAGTCGATCTCAACCTGAATTTCTGCTCTTTAGACGACTCTTCAACAGTTTTGGCAGTTTTTCATGGGAAAGAAGGTTTTGCATAACCCCATTCAATATTTTTCATTTGCCGTGAAAATTAAATGTTTTTGTTAGCAATTCTTATCGAGTGTTTTTTTAGATCTCATTTTGATCTGGTCCACAAGAATGAACGTTTCCTTCGAGAGTTGAAGCACTTGGACAGTCAACGGTGGTGAGAATTTATTCTCCTTTTGATTTTATTTTCACCGATCCATTGCATATTTTTGCACCTGCTTGGCAACAGTCAAGAAACCCACAAAGTGGCAGTCCTATATGTTGGCCCGGGTCAGGAGGATAAGATGAGCATTCTTTCTAATCAGGAAGGCAGCCAGAAGTTCGACTCCTTTGTCAAGTCGCTCGGTTGCATGGTGAGAAATATTGCTCGGATCCCTCCTGCAACTCCACAGGATTCTGTTTAACTTTATATTTTTCTTAAGATTTTGTTATTTATTTCATTCAACCTTCATTCATCACAAAACCACAATGCGGTTAACAATGTGGTTAACAGCTAGTGCTACCTGTTTTACCTTCCATTAGTTTTGGTCGCTTTTTTCAGAAAGTAATGAATGTTTTTTGATAACTCAAGATGCTTTTTCTGAAGTCAACAACAATTGTTATATAGCGTAGCACCACATTGCAATGCATCCTCTATTTAGTTGACGACGTCTGAATAACTAATTAGGTAAATCTGAGAACTCATCAGGGCTTCATGGGAGGTCTTCAGAGTAACGGCAGCACGGGGGAATGTGCTCCTTACTACAGAACTTCCACCAAGGAAATCCTCTTCCATGTTTCCACTCTCATGCCAGGTGCAAGTGATGAAGACAAACTAAAAAAGGTCGGTTGTTCACAACATTTCACAAATTAGTCTTTATTTTTGATCGTATCAAATACCAGTTCTCTGAACTATTAAAATGAATTTACAGTTGAGACACCTAGGTAATGATGAGGTCCACATTATCTGGTCTGAGCACTCCAGAGATTACAGGCATGGAATAATTCCCACTGATTTTGGAGACGTCCTCGTCGTCATTTATCCGCTGGAGTCGGGATTGTTCAGAATCCAAATCAAACAGAAACCAGGGGTAATTTATTGAAATATTCCTCAACTTTTTAAATTAGAAAAGCATTCACTGAGGATTATTTGGTCTGTTTAGGTACCTCACTTTGGTCCACTATTTGATGAAGCCATCATAAGTTCAGAGGTACTGGCTGGGTTGGTCAGAGCAACAGCTGTTAATGCAGGAAATGCTCTCAGAACTCTTAAGGATCACTATCAGACTCAGTGAGTCTCCATATTATCAATTGCATGACATTAATTAATTTATAATATTAACTTCTCCTTAACAAAATCACTTTAAATGTTCATTTAGGCTGTGACTAATTCAAATGTGCTCATAATGTTCATCTTTATTAAATTTGCTTGCAATAGATCTGTTGGTATAAGCACATACATATTGCACTTTTTAAAGTGAATAATGGATTGATTAAATAACCAGTTATAATAAATCAGTTGTGTAATTAATTAACTTGTAATGATTTCATTAATTAAGACTTACAGCCAAAATTGATCCTCGAGTTTAATATTGTTATTATTACATCACTGGTTCGTTACTTATTCAGTTATGAAAGCCGATACAACCAAATTATGAGCATCGCCAAGCAGTACAGAAGTCTAACAACTTTTGAAGACTTTTCGTTTGAAATGATCATTCCCGGTCATCGGAAAGGTTTGTCGTCCAACGATCGGACGCGTTTGAATTGATGCTCTTCTATTCTCGTTAGCAACCGGCCGCTTTTACCTGTTATGTTATAACATTATTAGATGATCAGTCACATGATATCATCTTAACTTATTACATGATTCATCATTAACAAAATACTCCATCTCCAGAGTTGGAAATCATTTAGAACATTTGCTCCCCATTCTGATTTTTAATTATCAATGATTTTTTAGACTGACAAGAAAAAAAAAATGATGTCAGTTATTTTTGGGGGTTGAATGAAGTTTTGCCTGAATTGTTATTATTTATGTCCCACTTTATGTCTCAAGAAGACCCAAAATGTTTCAAAGCAGTTATTTTGTCATTAACCAACTTTAATGCAAGTGGAATTTATTCTATTTTTTCAGAGTTTAAGAATTTGGCAGTTAACGAATCGCTCGGCGATCAAAGTGCGGCAACTTCCCAGGATTCGAGAACTCCCAAAGGTTGGCTTATTTACATTTGAAAGATGTCCCTTCACTGCAAGGATTGGATCTAGCCTAGAGGATCATTTACAGCCATTTTCATTTTCCCTCGAGCTCAATATGCCTGGCATTAAATATTTAAATGCAGACCATCTCCAAGACACCTGCCTAAAAACCTCGGCTTAACAGATTCATATTTAGCCAATCTTTTGAGTGCCCCGCTTAGTCTCGTCGTACGTGAATGTATGACTACGACCGCCCGACCATTTGTGTGCCTTAATTAATTCTGCAGCCTTTCAAGTCGGTTTGTTTCTTTAGGGATGAGTTTGCTTAGCATGATAAATATGTATAATAATCAGATTTATTTAAAATTTATTAACAAGTTAAGTTAGGCAGCACTTTTTGAATATTTGATCCTTTCATGAAAGCTGCTTCATTGCAATAGAAAACACTTTTAGATGCCCCTTCGACCCTGCAAAGGAAACTCTCGACGCCCAAAGCCAAGAAACATCCCAACAAGAAGCACAACCAAAGCTGACTTGAGCATCATGACATCACGTTTTCATTCATCTTGGAGAATGTTTCTTCTGTGTTACTAAATTACATCTAATCAATCAAATTTTCAGGTAGCATTTATTATCTGTAACTTTTTAAAGTGTGTTGATCAATTTGACTCATCTTTTTCAAAATTGTTTTTTCTAAACTTAAAAACATATTTTTAGAAATTTGTGAACTTGAATTGAGTACGTTGCATGGAAATATTTGGTCCCGATCGTCCTTAACTCGGCTTAATCCCCATAGATTTCCTAGCATGAATGGAATTTGTGTGCTACTAGACGAATTTGTTGCAATGAATTCCAGTTGTCATTCGAGATTGTCAAATCCTTATGTAAGATTGTGGTGCAAAGCATGCCACAAAATCACTACATTTTGGTGATTGTGTTGCTCTATGTTTCATCATGGTTATGTTTATTGTATAAAATGCATTTTAAGTTGTAGTAGTGGTCCTTCTGTTCACTCAAATGTTTCCATCTGCAAATTAATTGGAATCACTTGTTTTATATATAAGAATAAAATTTCAATCAAAGCAAACAAGCCATAAGGACTTTTGTGTTTATGAAAAGAGTTAATATAATAATAAGCACCTTATTACTTAGCTGAAAATGAAATGTGTGAAATGAAAATGCAATGTGAAGATTCTAAAATTCTGTAAAGGTTCTAAAAGAAAACAGATTAGTGTCTTTTTTGGTTTGCCAATCTTTATAAAATGTTTTTAGACAGCAGTTTAAATTGTCTGAATAAAGCACAAGGTATTGAAGCTCACCTGCTCCAAAAGAAAGGCACATATGTTCCTGGTGAAATCATCACGAGTCATGATGCAATCTGACTCACTTTTTACTTGAGCCTGAGTGTAATAAGAAAAAAAATAACTAAAATGGTCAATGTGAGCAAAAGTTACATTATTCAGATCATAATGTCATTTGTTTAACTGGCAAACATTTTGGTAACCTTAGACACCACGAGATGCAGATGATCAGGTGATAACATGAGGAGACTCTCTAGGAAACTACATTTGTCAATTAATCATCCGTGAGTAAATGAGTGAATTAATCCTGTAATTTCAATGTTGTAATTTTAGCAAGTTAAAATACCCTTCGAGGCCCTTTGACTTGCACAATGCATCTTTTAGTTGCCTGGTGATGGCATGACATGCTGTGGCACTGATCACTTCACTGCCATTCTTCAGTGAATTGTTGTTATAAATAATTTGTGAAAGCTCTACCACATCTGTTAAAACAAATATTATTTATCAAAGATTTGTCTCAAAACTCTTGTAGTGCAAAGTAAATGAAATGTTTAAAAAGGCTTGCAACAGGATGTTTAATAAGAGATAATAACACAAAAAATGTGAAACCACACATATCAAGACTTAAAGTTTGTAAAATGGTTTGTAAAAACCTCTGAGATAATAGAGGAGAAAAATAGTGAATCTGAATATCTGGATTGGGACTGCCTCACAGATCCTGAACTGCACTTTCTTCATTAAGATATCACAAACTTGCTGAGGTAACATCTTGCTGCAAAACAAATATTGATAAAAGTGATTTTTCTTTGTCTGCATTAAATTGATGCTCTGTCGATGTATGTATGATTTCTTCCAACTATGTAACAGATAACAAAATATAAATATAACAGATATACAAAATGTATATATCCAAATATATCAAACAATTATTTCAAATTAACAAATACCTGGCAAAATAATTAACAAATTCCGACATCAACTTTCCTGTAATGCAGTTGCTTCTTTTACCAACACACATTGAAGGATCTTCTGCTAAAATGACATCATTATCTTTTCTCCCGGATTTAAAAAATACGATCAATAAATTACCTCGGATGTTTTTTGTAAGACATTCAAAGGAAAACTGGATTTTTTGGCACAGATTGCTTCGATCGTTTGCAAGTGCTTTCAAATGTCTTTCCGCTTGTTGAAAACAGTCAGCTTTTTCACGTAACGAGTTAAAGCTGTCGGCCAAATTCATTCAAAATAGTAAAAAGTTATATTAATATATAAAAATATAAACGCTTACTAATCAACTATGAAACTTATCGAATCCTCGGGCTGAACCTGAGCTAGTTCTAAAATAATGTCTTTAAGAGAATTGGATGCACCACATTTGTCTGCGAGAATTAAGCGGTTGGAATACAAGCGTTAATAAAATACTATAAATTATTGTTCCTACCTAAAAATTGTATATCACTTTCAAATTTCTCCATTCTTATTTGTTTATCGCATGCCATACCTGGTTGTCATGGACTCTACAAAATTTATCGAGCAAAGAACTTCTGAAAGTTAAATGATGCTTAGGTTATTTGCATGTTGCTGTTTATTATCGCTCGATCTGAGTTTAGTTTAACGAGATTTGCATCGGATTAGAAAGCGATCACAAAGATGGGAAAGTTTAAAACACCAAGGCAAAAACTTAACGCAAAGAGAAATAATGCTATTTCGGCTGATTCAAAAATTGAGACCATGTCTGTTTGTCTGTCAACGGTAAGAGAAAAAATTTATTAAAGATAAGCTCAAGTCCGATTAGTGACTCGAATGAGCCAAACATTATTCATTAGCGACCATCGGCTTATATTAGGAGGTGATCATTGCATACAGTTGATGCAGGAGAAATGTTTGATAAATCAACACAACATAACAATTATTTATAGTTGTTCAAACAGTTGAAATCTGTGTAATAACTCCTTAATTCTAATATTTGATACCTCTATTTACTTAGACATATCTTAAATTTATCTGCTTGGATGGTTTCCTTAACTAATTTATTCCATAGGGAAACCACCCTGCTAAAATCATTTTCTACCTTCCTTTTTGGGCTACTAGGCCATTTGAGGGCCAAGAAGGCACACTATGCCAGAAGAAACAAGGTGCCCAAGTATGGGTCGATTTATTCAAAATTACAGTACGGTCAATGGGAAGCATGATGTTGCATGTTCTTAGAGACAGATACAATATCAGATTCCAATGATGAGTTCAGCAACAAAATGCCATTAAGGTGATTGTCACTGAGCTGAAAACACAGCTTGTTCTTACAAAACTTCATCTTGGAGAACAGCCGCAAGCATGAGTAAGTGCTGCCAAACATTGTAATCACATGCTTGGTATGGGCCAACATAGGAAACTGAGCATGTGGCAGCTGAAGTCAAAGAGATTGGTGGAAGAAGTAAACTTGGATAAGAGAATGTCTGAAGCATGCAGCTCAATCAAGTCGAATTGCACATAAGTAGGGGCATCACCTTGGGAAAGTCTTAATAATTTTATTACAGTTTTGCAATTAAATACTCTATCGAATGATATCCATTAAAAGACCTTGCAATATACTTCAATCATGATCCTAACGTTGCCAAATGCACTTATTTTGGGAGGTTACAAAACTTTGAAGTATGGTATTTCGGGTTAGACACGTCACAAGATATATATGCCATTTTATAGATAATTTATGCATTTTTGTGTGATATAGTTTTTGAAATTTTGTTTTGTTTATTGATTCTTTCTTTCCTATTTTAAAACTTATCTTTTGGCTAATAAGATCCATTTTGTGAAGATGTACTTTATATATTCAAGTGCTTTATTATTTCTGAAAATGTATAATTTATAGTACTTTTACGTCAATTTGTTCACGAAAACAAGAGCAAATCGGAACCACTGCTTTTAGCAATAAAGATTCTGCAGGCTTTAAAACCATTTCTCATTGCTCCTTTTGAGTCTGTTATTTTACTGGGTTGAAAGTCCAGTATGTTCTGGTTTAGCGAGACCATTGTAACCCATTTTAAAAATCATTTCTGTACAATGTTCTTTCTGCTTTAATTATTAATGCAATAACCATTTCAGACCCATTAATAAATGTATTTAATGCCAGGCTCCAAGACAATATTCTGCATCAGTTAGTGGAAGGTCAATGATATCTTCAAAATCGAAGTCAATTTTTGACAAGCTGGACATAGACGAACACATGCTGACGAACGACATTGAGGCTGCAGTAAAAAGTCAATTAGCTTTTACAAACAAACAATCACTGGAAGACTTAGATTTTGATACCAGAAGTTTTGTTACTAGCAAATCATTGAAAGGCCTAAAACTTAAAAAGAAGGATATACAAAAGCTGAAGCATGAAGTGTGGAGGAAGAGTAAGTGCAAAACATGAACCATGCAATTGAACATTTAAACTAAATTTACTTTTCCATTTAATTCATATAATTAAATATTATAAGAAATTGACTTTGTTGCCTTTGTAAGAGGTTGGGGCGATCGAAAGTCACTTGAAAGAAATTAAAGGTGCAGAAAAAAGACAGCAAACTCCAGTCACAGGAGACATGAAACCCTTAATTGATGCATTGCCAGTAGTCGACTGGATCAACAACTCAAAAATTGCCAAAAGAAAGCAGTTGAGTACTTGAACTTACACTAACTGAATGTAATGCTTATTTTATTGAGAATTGAAGGTACATGTTCAATCAATTTTCAGGGAGGCAAAACCAAGAAGTGTGCCAAAACAAAAGAAGTTACAAAAGCAGATGTAAGTGCGAATATCAACGTCCTTATTGAATTCTAAAAATGGAAGAGAAACAAATTTTAATGCATTTTAACACTTTTTAGGCTGGAAGGAGTCGACTTTTTCCAGACTGTCCTCAACCATCCAACATTTAAAGCAGACCCTTTCAATACAATCACTGAACATCTCAAAACTAAGATGGACACTAACCAATAAAAAAGCTTATTCTTATTGTTTAGAGTGGTTGAGTGATTATGGTGCACAATTGAACTCATTTTACCAAGCCCTCTACTTCATTTCCATTTTTATCAGAATTACTTACATTTCCTTGCTCTTAAGACGTCTGATAGCATTCTTTGGTGACAAACCACAAAATATTTAATTTTGCTTTTTTTTTTAGTAAGAAACACTTTCGTGCAAAATCCAATTCATAGATAGAACAATTATTCTTGGGGGCTTGGACAACAACATTCACACAAAACTTAATGGGCAGTCTCGAACACAAGACACTGACAACCGATTTTTGCACATTAACATTATTTATTGAATACCTACAACCAGTGTGTTGAGATTTAGAAAAGAGCCATATTTATTGCACATCATCTGGCAAGGAACATTGCTGATCTTTACCACGAAGCTTCAGAAAATAATCACAAAACTTTGAAGAATAGATACATGGAATCACCCACAAGCGAAATCAAAATGGCAGAAAGTGCCTGATTGCAATGAATGCCAAAACTAGGAGAATGTTGCGTAACAGAGGAAATTTTGAGGGGGGAACAAATAGAGGCATGAGAAAGTTTGTGATTTTCTTAAGTTCATGAGCAACACAAACAAATACGAAGCTTGTCATAATTATGTTGAGGACTGGATAAGATGGAATGAGAACCAGTATTCCATGAGTGTCGGCAGCCAGCCATATGTGATACTGAGCTATGAACAGCTGCAAACAAAATTAATAATGGCAATGAAGAAAATGATAATTTAAAAAGCCAGATGCTCTTGAGCTTTGCTTACACCTGAAGCTTTATCTAGTGAATAAAATCACATGCTTATAATTAATCATGTAGTTGCCTGAACCATGACAAACTTCAAATTAAGAAAAATATTCATCGAAATAGTAATGAGTAAGTTGGCAATAAAACCTCAAGTGATATTTTGCCAAACCAGGCAAAAAAGGCACTGAATTTCTTTCTAACACAGCCCAACATATTTCTCAGGATTATGTAACACAGAATCTGGGAACAAAAATCACCCCAAATTAGTAATCATGAAGAATAGGATCAATATAAAAAGCAATATTTTGACAATTTCACCAACAGGAATGAAGGCGATGTATGAATGCGTTTCATTGCACTGGTCCTTACTTTGACACAGACTTGTGAAGACAGCATAACACTTCAAAGAATGCATTATCTTAAATAATGAAAGATTTATTACTGCAATTTAATCAGTAGAACTCAGCTTACTAGGAGACCACATGAAGAGATGGCTATGGATGCTAGTGTGATTAATCTTGAGGAGCTAAGGTTGCCTCCTTTGGAGTCATCAACAATCTTCTTTGTAAGGACGAGAATCAAGGAAAAGACTAGTCCATAAATAGAACTCTTGAAAATAAATAAAATAAAATAATAGCCAAACATTCTAGAACGACATCGGCCTTTACTAACATATCTGTCTACACTCCATCTGAACCTCCAATCACGAATTGATTCATCAGAAGACACAAACAGAGGCTTCAAGAAATATGAGAGGAATATCTTATCAAAAAGCACCTGTAAAATATAATGCTACAGTTGCAAATTTATTGTTTGTTATTAAGTTGCTCAAAAACTAAGTGACAATTCAACTCGTCAGCTCTACAGAGTTATCAAAGATAGAAAATCTAAAATATAATGTTTAAAAATGTTGTTCATCATCATTCACCTCAGAAGAGTAAAGGAGAGTAGCAAATATAACCAAAGCAATGATCTTTATCATCAACCACCAGTAGGCTATTAGCCTATCTGAAATGAAAATATCACTTCAAAATAACCTAATAAACATTCTTATTATTTCTGTTCAACACCACTTTAGCACAAACAAAAACAAAGTATGTGAGCACATCTCCAGTGCCACTGAGTAGTCAAAAGAAATAAGAAGTCAAGTGATGATTGTTATTAGACTGAGGCCTATAACTGGAGACCGACTTTTTTGAGCCACTTGTTGTGAGCAAAGCTGATTACCAGAATTACTGATTACAAGCAGAAAAATGCAAATGTCATAATTAAATTAGTAAAATCATGGAAATAAGAAAAATGTACAAGCTTAGCTCCTTCGCTCAAGATCGACAGGATTTTTACGTCGACCAAATTTGTCGTGCTTTTATTTACAAAGTAGATTCGAACGACTCGACAAGCAGAGAAGCAATAACACCAACTCACTGTCGCTGTTTAATGAAGAGAGCCTGGATGGAATCGCCATGACGATGAAAATTACAACAAACCAGAAGGTAACAAGAGGAATAAAGTTATAAAATTGATATGGTCGATTCATTGCCAAGCAAAGCAAGGCCACCAGGAAATTGAAACGGAAGATTACCTGTTGTGTGGACAACACCGGTATTATTTATTAATTAGTTAGCCATGTTATAAACACATTCATTTACGACCAGTTAAACATTTTACAACAACTGATGTGGTAAAACATAATCTAAATTAAAGTCATTCTAATGTCACCAAACAATGAAAACTAACAGTGCAAAGCCTGTGCAAAGAAAAGTCATCCTTGTTGGAAAAATAGGTAAAATGTCCATATGCAGACAGGAAGAGATAAGCTGATGCCATGACTCTAATTGATTATTAACTTTGTTAATTAAGCCCTCGAGTCGAAACGCGAGCTGCTGTCGGCAACTAACCGTATCTGCACGTAAATGCTGAGGACTTTACTTGCTCCTGTGAGATGGTAAATGAGTATGACAATCTGCATCCATCCTTTCCATTCATCTGTCTGATTTCTGTTTAAAACTTCCATCTGAAGGTTTCGTTCGTTCATTTATTCGATTTTGAATTTAGAAAAAAATTAAACGTGAGCATGAATAACCTGCGAGGTTTTTTCAGTGAAGAAAAGACCAAGAACCATGAGGTACGTAAAGGGCAGAAAGAAATTCACGTGCGTGTAGTATTTATTTTCCTTCATAAAAAATGTCGTCCTGAGAAAAAATTCAAAATCATTTCATACTTGATTAAATAACAGGGAGAATTGAAGCAATCACCTATCACAAACAAAGAAATATGAAAGAATGATGCCTAGTTTGGAAATGCAGCACATGACGGAATAAAAATCAGCGGCTTGGTTTTCTTCGCACGTCGTTCGAGAGCAGCCATTTTGAACAGGACTCGCACGAGAAGCAAACTGGAGCGGGTCCTGAGAATTAAACTCGTCTTTTGGCGTGCTATCTCCGAGGCACCTATGATCTTGGCACTTTTTGCCCTGGCAATTTGTCATATGAAATGTTGCTCCTGTAAATTCTTGTTTACTTTTGCTTTGATTTTGAAAGTCAACTGAATTCTTATACACGATCGACGATCTCTGGATGTCGCAATTGTTGTCGACACATTTGTGGTGAGAATCGAATGATGTAATCGAATCTACAAAAAGATTGCAACTTTCTGGAAACCTTTTCATTTGAGAGGTCATATTGTGAATTGAATGACATAAAACATGTTCTCTACCATCTTTAATCTCATGATCTTTGTTGTTGAAATTCTTGTGAGACGTGACAAAGTGACCGAACCCATTCGAGATGGTCCTGTTATTTCTTTTTATTGAGCTCACTTTTCGACTCAGATAAGCCAAGTGTTTACACAGCATCATTGTGAATGCTATGATGAAAGAGGTTGCAAAAAATACAGCAAGAACCATCTGGAGTGGAGTTGGAGTCTCTGGAGCAGTGCAACAACTGCCATCATCAAAGTTCATGTAATTATTGCAGATCATGTTCAGTAGTACTTGAACATCCCATCCAAGAGCTTCCTGTGAAAGATGCAAACCATCTCCTGGATCCTCCTCTTCGACAAACTCTTCCGAAGAAGTCTGAGCAGACGTAAAGTGCACGGAATCGGATTTCTTTGCTGCGTTTGTGACCGTTGTCGCCATGGAGAACTCCTTGTTCGATGTCTGATCTTTTTCTGAAAAATACCACTACAGGAAATGAAGAATGTAATTTTTAATTTTAACTTTACAAGCAATAATTTTAGTAGCTCATTATTTGATTTATTTCAATATTTATGTAAATGCCCACAACTACTAACAAAATATCTATGCAACCCTTGAGCTGACTTGCACTGCTTACTTAACGTAAACTTGATTTATCATCAAAATTAATAATTACTTAAATTAATTAATTAAAGTTAATATTTACTCATTATAAAATCCCTCCCCAGAAATCCTTGACCAATTAAGACAGATGATGACCATATCTGTACTCTGCTGGAAATTCTGAAATAATTGCAAATGTTGTTAACATATAAAAAGGAAAACAAAGGTTTTGTTTTTCTAAAATCTTATAATAAACAGAAGCAAATCTACTAACAAGCTTTCAATGGTTGCTCTGTTGTAAAGATCAATCTGCCTGTTTGTGATCATGGACCTATTTGCAAATAGTTTAGCTTCGACCACGTGATCTGTCGGTTAAACGCGCACGGATAAACTCGGCGACGCCCGACAAAATTCGGCATTTGTTGCATCGGGGTCAAAATCATGAAATACCTTGAAGCATCCAAACAACTTCCGACGAATCTTTGTATTTTGAAAATATTGATTTCATGCTCGTGACATTGTCTGACCAATTGGATCAACGATGAGAATACGATGTTAATATTAAAATGGGAAGACACAAATATAATTCAAACTTTTGAATGAGGGAATGACATCTTCTGATCCATTATTGAGCTTTATGGTCCACTAGTAATTATTAACCATTAATTAATTATATTATATTTTGAAGAACATTTATCGGCAGTTATCGTCATCATCGCAGCATTCTGCTATCAATTAAACTTGTACAAATTAATATGTTGCATGGCTTTTGCGTTTATCTCAAGAATTGAAATTCATTAGATGAGATGTGATTAAAATTATTTTCCATGTCGATCAATGTACGCGAATACATCCACGAAGTAATCGAAGCATTAATTTACCAATGCCGAACCGATGACAACAAGTCTCGGACTAGAATCCGAACGAGTCCAAAAATCTAATATTTCTCTCATTGAATTATCAACAAATGGTGCCCAGAAGAATTCCTTCAACAATTTAAATATTAAAAATAAAAACCAAGCATTATAATGCAGATGTATGGAAACATCGACGCCATTATTATTATGAAATGTTAATCTAACCACTAAGACATTAGTCTTGGCATCGCTGAAGCTTAACTTGCCATGATATTTGCTAGACTTTATCGATTCCTTGCCGAAAAGCCCGACAACTTCGAGATAGAGTTGTCGGATGCGAGAGTCGCCGACGAAAACAAAATGATTCCTTCCTCCCCAGTAGGAGACGTAGTTCATGCAATTGCATGAGTCACTAATTGAAGAAAACAACAACATTTAGAAAGGGCCACCAACAAACATTTTAATCAATAAATGCAATGCCTCTTTAGACTTATTACAAAATTGACACATCAAATAAACTTAGTAACAATAAAGTTAGCCCTAACTGAAAATAAAGATTGTAACAAGGTATAAATGTCTAACATCTGCAAACAAATGATGCCCACATCTTAATGTAAACAGGTAATAATAATAAGAATTGATGAAAACAACCTGCTTAAATAAATAAATCAGTCATGTCTTTTTATAATAAGAAAACAAACATATCTGAAATATCAGCTAAATACCCAAAGAAATAGAAAACCCTGAGATAAAGTTTTAGGCATAAATTACTACTAAATCAAATAATGAGGTCACCTCTTGCTGTACTTGTGCATCATACATCCATGAGGTTGCCACTCATTATAGCCTTGAAATCGGCCATCAGTAAGCAACCATTTGCAGGTATTGTGACCTTAAAGTAAATAAACATATTAAATGTTAATTCAAACAAATCACCTTAAACGAACCATATCGCATACCGCTTCTGAGATGTAGAGTGACATGGTAGCAAGCAGAAATCAAGACGATAAGCAGAGCTAAAATTTTAAATCTATCGACCGTAAAAAACTTATAATAAACATCGATATTCTGAGAGCCAGACATGTTCCTTGCTCTTTGGTTGCTATTGACATGACATTGTCCAAAGCTATTTTTCGAATTCATGTTTTGTGAATGCGAGGTGTTTTTCACAACACTTGCTTGTTCATCGCCAGAAATTGTTGAAAAATTTGCAGCAATGATATCGATCAGTATTCTTATTGTGTGACCAACTATTCTTTTACACCTGGACAAAACTTTCATACTTATATTCTAACATTATGCAAAGTGCATCAAATATAGTGTATCCCTCACGACGAATATAATAATATTGCCTTGTGTGACAAAGATCAATATTGTTCTACAAAACTCGACCTCTTATTTATCAGGAATATCAACTTTTGTAATTTCATCACCGGCATTATTTACTTATTACATTATTAATCTTAATAGTATTTCACAAATGCCACCTGCTTCACTCAATAAATACCAAGACTGCCGGCATGACTTCATCCTTTGAAACCGTTTAACCAGAGGTCATGAATGTTAACCAACCACGATCATTGATGAATTCGTTGAAATTTCTGACAATTAAAATTTATAAGTGTGCAGTTCTTATAATTAATTTGCAAACCGTAATTGGTTGCTTCACCAGGAACTAATGGGATCATAACGGACACGAAATAACTAACAAAAATGTTGAATCATTTATCCGACGTAGTTTTGATAATTTTATTTTACAATTAACAACCTTAACCAACCGTCTCATTGACTGAACACTAATGAATTCAGAAGATTCTCTACTAAAGTTAGCGTCAGTATCTTTGTTGGTTTAATTATTTTATTGTTAAATGGTGTTGCAGGTGTCACTTTGCTGATATATGTTTTTATAAAATGTTTTAATTTAAAATAAGACAGTTGTAGGACCACATACTTTTCCCAATTTCAATTTGCTTACATTAACAACGAAGTTATACAATTTGACAAAAGTTTAAAAAAATTAGTTAATCAATTTAATTATTTTAATGAATTATTTTATTCCTGGTGAGAGACTGAGCAATATTTTCGGCAAAATGATGTAAAATATATGTCTTTAAGCTATTTTTTAAATCATATGTTATTTTATTGCAATATTTAATTATAGATTATAAAAGAATGAATGCCTAATAGAAGGTAATATTTCACACATCTCTGAACCTCATTCCTGTTTGCCTCACTGGAGTTGTGCTGTCACGTTTTGTTCTGGATCTGTCTGCCGATTTATTTAAGAAAAGATCATGATCGGAGCCGAAGAGATAACTTCTGCCGCTGGGTGAGAACTTATTTGGTATTTGACTTTCTTCGTTTATTTGGCAAGGATTGCTTTTACCGAAAAATTTAAAAACCCTTAAGTATTTGCATTGATTTACGGCAAAATGTAATAGTGACCCAATCAAAAACTAATTAAATAATATGCAGAAGTTGTTTTTCTTTTTGTAGACATTAATCTCTTTTATGGAATTATATAGTTTGACTTTTAATTAAATATACAACTATTACTAATCTAACTTCGCTAATTTTAATTAAATACATCTGCATGTTTAGATGTTTACATTTACAGAAATGATGCTTCTTTGAGCAAAAAGGCC
This sequence comes from Hirudo medicinalis, assembly GCA_011800805.1. Taxonomy (NCBI): domain Eukaryota; kingdom Metazoa; phylum Annelida; class Clitellata; order Hirudinida; family Hirudinidae; genus Hirudo; species Hirudo medicinalis. The sequence goes on from MPNW01000027.1 coordinate 378,361, forward strand.
TTAAAGAAACAACAGAAAGATGCAGAAAAGGCTGCAAAGAAACAGCACAAACAAGAAAGTCAGCAGGCTGTGGAAACAGCCACCTTGGCAGAAGCAGTCGACACTGCGGCTGATCAGTATGGTAACTTTCCCTTGATCCAATCTCAGGAAATATTGAAGTTGAACTTCGTTGATGTGAAGGAGATTAACACTGATAAAAAGGATCAGATGATTTGGGTGAGAGCTAGACTTCACACCAGCAGGAGTGTGGGTGAGTACTTTTCTGGCAAGAATTCTCAAAACATTTTTAATTTTGTCGATCATTGAAATTTTACAACCGTATTTTTTGCCATAGGAAAGCAATGCTTTGTTGTTTTGAGAGACAAAGATCACACAGTTCAAGCCCTAGCCTCTCCTTATTTTGGAAATGTCAGCAAGCAAATGATAAAATTTATTTCTAGGTAGATCATTTTTTAGTGTCATTTTTTTTAGTCTTGCTTCAAACTCAATTGTTATCACCAGCGTCACCAAAGAATCTCTCATCGAGGTTGAAAGTTTAGTGAAAACTGTTGATAATAAGGTTGAGAGTTGCACTCAGCAAGATGTCGAGCTCCACATAAAACAGGTACAGTCTGCACAGGAAGTTTTCTTGGAACGGAATTGGTCGGATGAATTTATGTTTTTGACATTTTATGTTTTCATCGAACATCCTAACGTGTGTAAATTGAGACGATGCATCGGTTTTTACCGCTCGACCGAGCTTCATCTGACTGTCGGCTGTGATTGCAATGCATTGTTCAGTTGCTCCCATAACTCCTGTTCTGCTTGAGAGACTCAAGCTTCCTTGAGTTGATGCATTGCATGAAATTCAGCTTATCAAAAGCTAGCCCTACACTATTGTATGCAGCTAAAATATTACTTTTGAGGGCTTTTGTTGTTATTGTTGGCTACAAGATTTTGTTGGAATCTTATGGGTTTTACCAATTTTATATGATGTGACTTGACTACAATTTTTGTTTATGCACTGAAGAACTTTCTTTATTTCCTTGTTTAAGTACTTTGTGTCATATTTATTTGTCAGATCATACTTTATCTTTTGCCAATTCACTTTGAACTGATAATATTTTCTAATCTCTCAATGATTTATGATGAAATCATTTGAAAACTCTCAACATTATTGTTATCCAGTTGTGGGTGATATCTCCAGCTGCTCCAAGACTTCCTCTGCTGATTGAAGATGCTTCAAGGGCTGCTGGAGATGAGGTAAGTCCATCATAGCAGTCTAAATTGATAACTAAATTATATTCTACTGCTGTTGAACATAATAATAGCATATGGATTTCTTGTGGCTGTTAAGATTAATTTTGAGCAGTGATAATCTGGGTGTTGTGCTAGGAATTGGCTACAGTCAATCTGGATACTCGATTGGATAACCGAGTTCTTGACTTGAGGACACCTACTAACCATGCCATCTTTAAGATCCAAGCAGGAGTCTGCCACTTATTCAGACAGGTTCTCAATGAGAAGGGATTCGTTGAAATTCACACTCCAAAGTTTATTTCCAGTATGAAGTATATTTTTTACTCCTTCTAAAACTCAAATTTTTGTGATGAATGAAATTTGTAGTGGTTGAGTTTAACTAATGATTATAGTTAATGGCTAACATTAGAGTTGCACTATTGATGACCTGTTGCAAAAACTTGTGCATTTCATTTTTAGCTGCCTCTGAAGGTGGTGCCAACGTATTTAAGGTTCCTTATTTTGAGAGAATGGCTTATTTGGCCCAAAGTCCTCAGCTTTACAAGCAAATGGCTGTGTGTTCTGACTTTCAGCGTGTTTACACCATTGGATCAGGTAAGCAGTTTTAATTGCCTTCACTGAAATCATTCGTTTGAAAAAGATTTTCAGACATGGGAAGACATTGTGTGCATTATATAGCCTTTTGATCTTACGAGCACCGCATGCATCCGATGTGAAGGCACCGTTACAGACCAGCCATTCATGTAGTTTCTCTGGCAGAGGGTGCTCCATGGTTGTGCAGGCTGGGTTTAGAACGTGACACACAACGAGAGCTATTGTTTTACCATCATTTTCAAGATGCAACCCTCTGAGTTAATTTGCACGCAACAAAGTTGTCAATCACATAATTAGCATGCAAAAGCTGAGTGCAAGCGAAATATTTAGTTTTCAGAGCTGAGGACAGCAACACTCATCGCCACATGACGGAGTTCATTGGTCTTGATATTGAGATGGCCTTCTCCAGGCATTACCATGAGGTTCTCAATGTCATTGGAGACATGTTTGTTCAAATTTTCAAAGGATTGGAGAAAAGGTATGTGTCAGGGTTTTCCATTTAGAAGTTAATGTTGTATTTAATAACAATTAATTTCTCCAGTTATTCTGACGAGATAAATACAGTCTACAAGCAATACCCAAGCACTCCATTCCAATATTTGGATCCAAGGTTGGTAGACACTATTTTTGGTTATAAGCTTGGAATTTAATGTGATCCATATTGCTATAACATGAAATGTAGACTAGAGATCCATTTAATTCGTGCATCTTAGCCTCCGACTTTAATCCTTAGTTTGACACTTTATTGTATTCAGCCTCGTTCTTACCTTTGCTGAGGGAGTGAAGATGCTTAGAGACAGTGGGGAAACCATTGCAGATGATGAGGACTTGAGCACTCCCCAGGAGAAGCTTCTTGGGAAACTTGTCAAATTGAAGGTTTTTGTTCTAAAATATCCACACCTTTTGGAAATGGTTTATGACTCAGGTCTGAACCCCATCATGTTTTGTAAAAAATCCTTAAAATTCGATCACGTTAAGATTGAAAAAAGATGATCACTTGAAAGGATTAAGTTTGATATTTTATTGAGTATGTTTTGAGTAAATTTTATGGGATAAGTGAATGTTGGTAAGAAGACTTCTTCATGGAAGTTTTCAATTTTCTTAGTAAAAGTGGGCAATTCTTGCATTGGTGTAAATCGTCAAGTTGCTTCTGGCAATGATTGATTATTTGGAAATGTTTAGTTTGCTTTTATGACTTTAAGTTTATGAGTCTAAGTTGAAATGAACGCAATTTAAATATTTTATTTATTGATTTACCAATTTTGGTATTTGATTAATAATCTATTTCAGTATGGCACTGACTTCTACATCCTTGACAAATTCCCATTGGCTGTTAGACCATTCTACACAATGCCAGACCCAAGCAATCCAGTCAGTTTTAAATTTTTTATATGCCCTTTAAGATCTTCCAAGTTAATATTTTCCTTTTAGAAATGTCACATTGTTTTTTGTTGGGTTCATTTTTGTCTAAGTATATCTAAAATTACATATATAAAAAATGGTTTGAAATTTGAAATGTTTGCAGATGTACTCTAACTCTTATGACATGTTCATGAGGGGAGAAGAAGTTCTTTCTGGAGCTCAGCGAATTCATGTTGCAGAATTCCTGACTGAACGTGCAAAGCTGCACAACATAGGTGGGTATCACTTTAATAGTTTATATTGCTCGTTTGGAGGTTAACTTATTTCTATTACCACCTTGGGAAGGGGCCAAACTATTCAAGGCTAATTAAGCATGTTTTGATGTGATATGCTTTTCTGAAATCAGATTTGGAGAAAATCAAAGATTACGTGGAAGCCTTCCGTTACGGTGCCCCGCCGCATGCTGGAGGCGGCATAGGTCTCGAGAGAGTTACCATGCTCTATCTCGGACTGGACAACATCAGGAAGACTTGCATGTTTCCAAGAGATCCAAAAAGATTGACACCATGAGGACATGAAATGTAACACGTCCAACACGTGGTCGGGAGTGGATGGATACCAGGCTTTTGATAATTTATTCTACAAGTTGCTTTCAGAGCTCTAACTGGCACTTGTCCCCATTTCTGGTTTGAGTGCCTTTAATTGGAATTTGGCAAAATAAACCTGGTAAAAGTTGGATTCCATCTTCTCATCTAGTTTTATTTTTGTGTGGTTTTTAAAATGTCGTAAATGTGGCGGGAGCTGAATTCGCAAGGCTGCGAGATTTTTGGATTGTGGTTTTGCATCTCTTAGAGGAATGAGATGTGGTCTTAAGTTCTGTTTGGGAATGTGCTTTTGGGCTAGAAAACTTAGGAATAATTTTTGGTGTTGGTGCGCATCATCTAAAACTAAGATGTCTATTGACTTAATCGAATTTGTTGGGCCAGACAAGTTAATATAAGCCAATTTGAAATGCAATATTGAGAAATCAGTCATGCCACCACTTGCATGAGAAAAATTGGTTGTTTTCAACTTTCCACTCCCAGCTTTGGAGATCATTGAGTATATTAACAACTTTTGCTTGAATGATCTTTGGCTTGGACTGGTTCTCACTAATTCCCTTGTATTCTTGTGGGATTTGCATAGGCCAATTTGAATGCATTTTGCTTCTCAATGTTTCCATTACATTCTCCATGGCATTTATTTTCTCTCCAGATGGATAAAGAATCAGATAAAAACTTGGTATATTTCTGTTATGCACCTGAATAAATATAGAAGCAGAATGTTCAACATGCAGCAACATAAACACATTTGGGCATTATTTTGGCTTGAAAGAACCCACCTCTGAGCTACATCTTTTGGCTATGTCGGACCAGCAGGTATCGCTGCCGGAGTTGAGATTGCATGAGTAAATCAGAGTTCCATCTTCGAGCCATACACGTACCAAACCTATTAAAGAATTCAAAGATGAAAGAGGTGACTTTACTTGGATTTCGAGTTTAATGTTACGATATTTAATGCTGATGAAAAATATCTCAAAATATGACATAATTAAAATTTCCATGTTGTTTAACAAAGACATTAATGTAGCATTTATCATAAATCACTTACCTTCAGATGTCAAATTGCTGTCTTTACTAACATCTTCTTCTGATTCATCACTTGAGAATGACAGGTCTTCAACTACCTTTGGTATGTTTGGCAGGGTTATGTTCATTTTTACAACAGAGTCCAGCCTGTTTGAATCTTCAGATGGGTTTAGAGTCAAATAATCTTCATCAGTGCACCCTCCACCTTTATTTTTTTCACTCTCAAAAAATGAACGTACTTCTTCTGATATTTCTTTTGAAAGATATACCAAATTAGGAGCAGATGCCAATAACCTCAGAATTGCATCTTCATCAATTAAAGCTTCATCTTTTGGACTTGCAGTACTTTGGCTAGGATCATGTTTGACATCGAGGCCCCTAATGTTTAAGCTTGGTAAATCTGTTGGAAGATCTTCAAGTAATTTCTGGCCTCTCTGAAGTTGAATTTTCATAATATCTTCTGTATTTTGGTCTCCAGATCTATTGACTAATTCAAGGGACTTCTTTGTTTGCTCAATATAACTTAAATTCTCTGAAAATTATCCAAAAACAAAATTAAATTGGGAGCAACAGGTAAATTTAAACTAAAAAGCTGACCAATAAGGTTAAATGCTTCATGATTAAGAAGTTCATTGGCATCAGCTCTAGAATTAGTATTCACATCCCAGCCTTTTCTGATCAGGTCAAATACATCACTATGTAAACCATTTGGCACATCTTGAAATGGTGGGGACTTTGTCTTGATCTACATTTGAGCAAATTGTTAAAATATCAAACAAAGACACAATATTTGAGTCTTTATGACGGCTTCATCTACATATCTTCCAAGAGTTTTCATATCAAAAGCTTGATGTAATCAATTATGATCCTAAGTTTTTCATTATTAAAATGAGGTAATACACTCACAATATAATGAAGAGCCTTGCTGCCATTGAATCGTTTCAACCAAGGTAAAGATCCTGATATCATGTGGACAAATACGACAATGGCAGCCCAAACATCGCTTTTTGCTCCATATTCCTCACTTGCTGCCTTTTCTGGACTCCAGTGACATTGACTTCCACATGGATTCACTCCTTTCTTCACTCCATTAGTTGATTTCACTGAGAGACCAAAGTCCAGTAAAACCTGGCGCTTTCCCAGAATGATATTATCAGCTATAAAGTAAACAATTCTTTCAATAGTTAGAAAATCAAAATATTTCTAGCCTTCATAATATATATCAATGTAAGAAGTGCAGTGTAATGTAATGATTTATGAACAATCTGAGCCTTTAAAAGTGATTCAACAACAAACCCTTCACATCATTATGAACAACATCTCTCTCATGAAGTTCTGAAAGGGTTAAAAGGAGACTTTTGAGGATCATCAATGAGGATCTCAGATTCATTCCCAATTCATTTTGTTTTATTAACTGATCAACTGTAGGACCTTAAAATGCATATAAACAATTAATAAGTGGATCATCAAACACAGAATGAATTTATGGCTTTCCAATTGATTTAAAAGATAATTTATTATAGTTATGGCCCCCAAATGCAATCAAACTTCATCAGCATTAACTTTGTGATGCCAACCATGAATAAATTCTTGGAGAATGTAGACAAAATCAGTATGAAACAACATTCCATAGAATTTAGGAGTCCCTTTTACATCACTCAAAGCAGCCCAAACTTCAATTTCCGAATTTTTAAAGGACTGAACCTAAAATAATAGATTTATGTAGAGAAAAATTAACTTTGTTAAATCTAAATTTGTTAATTAAATTTGTTCAAAATATTAATCATATGAAAATAAATCTACAATCTTGAGGCAGAAGACTTGTCTGGTGTAAATGTCTCTGGCTAGGTAACATTTCCCAGAGCAACCAGACCCCAGTGGAGATGAAGTACCTTTGATGTAATGAACACCTTCATTGTAATTCCCATTCTTTATCTTGATTATTTGCTATTTTTAAATAGGAAACTTCATAACTTATAAACCAACTAATGCCATCACTTTCTTAATCAATAAATAATAAGCAAAAATCAATACCTTGTATTTACTTAATACAACTCCAGCTGTCTGATCTCTATTGCTAGAATTTTTCCAAATAATCACATCCCTTTTTAAGAACTCCAGCACTCTGTCCATGGTACCATAAGTCACTTTTATAACATTTTTCTCCTCTTCTGCTCCAAAATACAGAGTCGATGGAGGCATGGTCTCACAAGTTCCACTTCGACTTTCTGAGCTGTTTTCATCTTCTTTAAGAGGTAGTAATGCAGAATGGATCAAACCTTCTTCTTCAAATGCTGAATTTAAACACACATTCTCTTGGTCTGGAAATTCTGCCAAGTTTATAAAGTGCTCAGAAGCAAGTGTTTTTGGTGCACCTAAAATATTTGAATTAATGCCTCCATTAGGTCTGCAAGTTGGCATTGAAGGGCAACATTTCTTCAAAGAGTCTGAATTTTCCAAAATAATTTCCTTTTCATTTTCTCTCAGGATGGAATGCACTTTAGATTCTCTTAAATCACGGCCAGGAACGTGTTCAATGCTCGTGTTTTCCTGCATATATCTTGACAATAAGCATAACAGAACAACGGCAACATCGCAGTTGTGACATTTAATTGAGTTCTCACGCACGAGCAGGGTTAAAGTGAAATGACGAGTCACAAACTTTATGTGTTGTCTAGTCGACCCCATTGAATCTTCTGCCACAAGTTCAACTTGAAAATGATTTAATGGATCTAATTTTGATGCGGCCAAGTGATTTGCCACGTGGCCAAAGAGACACTTTGCTATGCTTATTAGTGGGCAAATTGGTATCGTTTCTTCAACATATTCTTGATGTTCAGTCCAGTGGACTTCTCTTACTCTACCATCAAGAATTAATAACCTTTTTAACCAAGACAATTTCTCAGATGGACTCAAACACTTATGAAGACACTGCTCAAAGATGATAGAATAATCAAACAGCACTGATGAGGTCAAGCCGTTCAAACTTAGAGATATCTGTTTAAAGGATAAATATTGAATGAATATTGTACAACCATTAATGGTTTATAAATTAATGATTACAAATGACAATGTAGCATTACATAATACCAACAATATCAAGCAAACAATTAGGAGAACTTTAGAACATTTTCATTATTTTATGAAAATTAAATAGAAATTAATTATTATAGAATATATATACATTATATATGTAATCGACATATTACTATATAGAGTAACAATAAAGCGCCAATAACCTCTCCAATTAATTCGGCAACGTCCTCAACATTACAGCATTTTGTTGACTGCTCTGAATGGCAATAGTTAACCATCTCTTGTTCTTTCATGTTCATACCATCGAAAGTTTCATCAGGAAACTCGTCTAAAGCATGCCTGAGTTTTGAAACACCATCCGAATCTGTTCCTCCATTTCCTTCACTGATGACAGGAGACTGACGAATGGTTTCAGAATTCCCACACTTCTTATCGCTGCTGGTGCTATTCTTAACCTCGGTAAACTTCATTTAGCTCTCGGTCATTTCAATAATTTCTGCCACAAAAGAGCAAACAACATTGTCGCATAAATGTTTAAAATATAGTTTAAATGAATGCATTTTCAAAAACAATGCATCTAGTATTTCATTTAGATCCTTGAATAATCTTAAAAAATTGCTTTTCTCAAATTAACCTTTGAGATAATAAATAAATGGTGGCTGAGAGACACAAGTTGAGCATAAAAAACAAATAAGGATTTCATTCAGAGAACTTACAAAACATTATGTTAAAAAACATTATTGTTTATGCAACAAACTTCATAAATTTTGATGAAATTCCAAGGTCTTAATCATTTATGTAGATGGTGAACAAGAGAGGGTCAAGCACTCGACTCACCACCTTGACTTCCCATGATCCTAGCTTTTTTTTTAGCCTCCTATTTTTCAACCACATCTTTATCCATTGCACTACCTACAATACTATGTGCCTCAAATTTAACCCCTAATCTCTCTTCTGGAATGCTGAGAAATGTCTTTGTGAAGTCTAAATAAATCAGATATGCTGATTTTCCATGATCAAGTATTTTAATCACAGCCTCAAAGAAATCAAGCAGGTTAGTTAAACATGATTTTTCCTCTAAAAAACGAAACTGACTCTCCGACTTAAGTCTCTTTAGATTTTCTTTCAATATAAAGTTATGGGTCTATAGTTCCCTGGGTTGTTGTTGTTGTGACTTTACTTGAACAAAGATATCACTATTATCTCTCTCCAGTTCCTTAGTACTTACCACAAATATAGAGTTACCAAACATTGGACATAATAGTTAAAAAATTTCAAACTTTCTTCTGTCAGAAATTTTGGATGAAGCTTGTAGATGCCATCTTTAATTTACTAAGCTATTTTAGTATTTGTTCCTCACTTATTTTAAAATCCACCAGAATTTCTTCTATCGATTCGTTAATACTTATTTGACATCCATTTACTTCATCCAGATCATCTTTAGTAAATATGTAGTAAATATAAGTATACTAGCTTTTTTAAGCCAGCTTTGCCAGTCTTTGTAGTATACATATAAAAATTCAGCTAGCTGCTTACCCTCAAAGAACTGGGCAATTAGAACGGTGCTCCTGCAACGGGACTCGAACCCACGCTGCCATCATGAGAGGCGAAGTCTTAAACATTAGAACATGCGGGAAGACAATGCTCCTCACTTTCAATAGCTCTCAAGTTTAAAGCTGGCATGCACTTTAGGAAAACGTGAAAGTTGGAAAACTCGAAAGTTGAAAATAGCACAGCTGACCTCCATTTGGGAGGAGTTCTTGGGACAGACAGACATGCACATGTATTTTCTGTTTTATATTATAGATTATATAGAAGTAAGCATCAAGTAGTATCTGAGAGATATCTGTAACTTCTCTCATCAGTTATTCTCCCCACTTCGTCTGTCATTAATGGTGCCTAGAGGCACTAAAGGTTGCAACCATAGTGATCATGACCTTCAGGAAACTCTTTCTCTAATTTCAAACATTCAAAAAAGTGGAAGGAAAGTCACACTACCAGGGAACAGATAGTATCCCAGTATCCATCAAGGATGTCAAAAGGTCTGCAGCCCACAATAATCATCCAATAACTGGCAAACCAGATGTGATGAAGATCCAGGAAGCCTACATTACAAGGAGATAGAGAAACATGTGTCAACAAAGAGCAAATTCCTAAGTGCCTGAAGGATTAAGGAAATCCTGATATTCAAACTCTGTCTTGGAAAATCTGCTCTAAACAAACACTTTTTCTCTTGAAGCACAAACAGATAGAAAATGCCAGGTTTGCCCTCATGAGGAAAAAACTGTCTGGCATTTCCTCGTGGAATCCCAGTCAGTCCTGAGGAGGGAAATACAGCTTAGAACAAAGCTGACTGAGATGAGCTCAGCAATCCGGCACATGTGGGCCTCATTTACAGATGGATTTTCAAAAAGCAGCCACAATTAATTAAAATAATTAAATATGAATTACATCTAGTGAACTGATAACGATTCAGAATTTGATTAGTGGCATATGTTCAAACAGAACTTCAAGACCACTTTAATATAGAGGGAAGCTTTCTCTGAAGAGGAAGGTTTTGAGGGTGGAGTGAAACCCGGCCAGATCGATGTTGGTAATTGAAGGGGGGAGTCTATTCCATATCTGCGAACCAACAACATTTATAGACCTACCATCAGGGTTGGGACAAAGAAAATCCCACCCGGATTTTCAGGATTTTTAGATATTTACCAGGATTTTCATTTTCTAAACTTTACATCAACATTTTAGTCAGAAATTCTTAGTTCAAACACATATTACATATATTTAGTTTTACTGTCTTACACTAATAATCCCCAGATTCATCTTTTCCTTCACTCACTTTTGAGAAGACCCGCCACAGCACTTGCTTTCCAACCAGGCATTACAGCTGTCCTCTTGGCATTTTGTTCAGTGCTTTTCAATCTTTCACTTGTTTACTATTTCATTTTCAACTTACTAGTAATGACTAATGATGATTTGCTTGCTGTTGAGCTTTATATACCAGAAGAGAAAAGTCTAGAAAGTATATTCCCTATTCCATTTTACCATTCTTCCTAACAGGATTATAACCATTTTTTGCAGCGAGTTTATAAAGGAAAATAATTTCTGGCTTGTAAATTTGAACTGCATAAAAATCCCAAAAATCATGCCCGGACGGGATAAATGGTCATAAATCGATTTTATTCCAATCCTGCCTGCCATCCAGTGTGGCACATCAGGCAGATTTGATTTGATGAGGGAGTCCCTAGTTATTGATCTGAGCCCATACCTGCCAGGAATGTGTGAGGTGCAGGTGAAAGACAGGTCTACCTTATGACTTGGCTTACTTCCTACCTATTGTAGAAGCTTTTGCTGTCTTTGTTAAAATTTAATATTTCATGTAAGCTTAATCTCTTAATCTTTAACTTGTCTGAACATCTGCCCTTCTTTTGCATTTTCTTCTTATTGTATTTCTTATCTGATGAAATTTCCTCCAAACTCTAATTTTTGACCTCCTCTTTTACCATTTCTTTTTGTCACCTGGAGTTTCTTACACATTTTATAATTTTGTGTGGGGTGTCACCCCATTAATTACTTCCTTTAAGACATTCAAAATGTAGAAGAAAATTGCAAAAAGCACTGTTAAACCACAGAAACTTCAACCACATTATCAATAAAACTACATAAACTACCTCACTACATATAGAACTACGTTGTCCTCGCCTTGAATATATTACAGAATATCTCACCTAAATGTCCTGAATAGGTAGGTGTTCTAAACAATTCAAATGAGACAGAAAGTATCAAATTTCAGAGCGAATTTGAGTCCCATTAAATTATTAATTGGTATAATCAACACAATTTGTGAAACAGTGTAGAGAGTGCGAGAAAACCGATGAACATTTTGGCTTAAAAGAAACTCGATAGCTTCCATAGTCAAACTCACGCCTAATTCGTCGCCAATTAAATATCGAAATTTAAAGCAATCAACTGAAAAATCAAACAAATGTCCCTTAGTCTCGCGATGTAAAATCATTGCTAGTATTTTATCCCAAGATCAGACGATTGTTAAATAGATGTTATCATCTAATACAACTGATGCAAGCAGCAACGATTAACCAAAATGAAACTCTAATAACACAATAACTCTAAAAACACTAAGATCAGCTCCCTAATTAAAATTATCTAGCTGGCCACGAATACTCGAGAAAACAATACGAATACCCATCATGCTATAGTGGAGAAGCAACATCTTGGAAATACCCAGGAACTAAAGAACATCCCACAACAAATGAAAACTTATTGAGACACTTATTTGATAAACTTATTTTGTTCGTTGTCTGTAATTTTTTCCCCATATATTATTTTGCAAATAAACAATTCAATAAATGATAGAGTAATCGTCTTTTTACAAAAGCAAAATTCAAATGGATCAAAATAAAAATATCTACTAAAATGAACAATTTCTAATGCCAAAAATGAGTCTGTCCTCTACAAATGTGATAGCATGACATCTGACACTTTTCTCGCTTTCTAGAGTTTTCCACTGCCTTTTGATAAAAAGGTTTCGAGCATGGACGAACACACTCAACAACGTCCGCGGAAATCGGTCACCGCTGGCCGCCGCCGCAAACAATCCCCGCACCCACACCAAGATTTTTTTTTACTAATAATCCGCATAACGTCCCAAATCCAAACGAATCTTATGTTTAATACTTCTTTTTATAGTATTGTTACCAAGCCATAATTTGAAATGTTTAAATTACGATTCATCCATCTTATTTTCACCATCTTCTGCCAGCTTCGCCACAATATCTTCAGATACTTCTAAAATTCTTGGTCCATAAAGTAAGACATAGGCACAATGCCAATCACCTGTTTTGAAACAAAATAAAGTGTTTAACTCTCATTTTTTTTTTAAATTTGCACTTAAACAAACCTCCTCCAGAAAGCTTTAGAACATCCTCATCAGTTACGGCTGTGACGTTGTCGTCATCAAACATTAGCCACTCACCTAACACAAAGAAGCACGAAATTAACTATTTGGCAAAACTTCAAAATAACTAAAAATAAATTACCAGCTTTCTTCCCTTTTACCCAGGCCACGTAATGCCCACTTGAACTTGATCTTCCTTTGTGGGTCAAAACGGCTTGCAGTTCATAAAATCCACTGTTGTTGGAACCAGGATCTGTTTAAAAGATTACCCTTAAAGGTGCATTATCACTGAATAATCTAAATTCAAAAGATGAACAAATCTCACCATCCTCGAATGAAAATGGTTTTCTCTCAAATTTGACGTCCTCATTCTTAATGCAAGCATTTGCTTTTCCAGCCTGTTAAGGGATTAAAGCTTAGAGATAAAATTACTTAAGTTATCAAATTCCTCTCTAATCAAAATAATTAGCAATAAATTGAAATAAATTGTAAAAACATGCCTCAATTTTTCTTTCCACTGCCTTGTCTTCCTCAATTTTGAAGGCCTCTCTGGTTGGAGTAAGCCTCTTCTGCAACTCTGGTGTGCAGAGGTCATACACATCAAGAGAGAGAGGAAATTTAATGTCCTGTTGAAAGAAATAAACAATTTTTAAAGTCACACATAATGACTTATTTGTTAGCATTAATTGCATCATAAGCAACTTTTTGGTCTTCATTTGGATATCAAGAATTGATTAATCAATAATCTGGCATAATATTAAGATTTGCATTTGTTAATTAATTAATTAAACAATAAATTGGCATAATGCTAAGGTATTTGTAATCAGTCATTTGTAATCGCAATGAGAAACAGTCGCACATCGTAATGCTAATATTTTACGACATTTACGTGGACCTATCAGCATGTTCAACAAACGATGAAATGATCAACATCACCTTAATGTGCACGACACACTCAGAAAAGTAAATAGCCTTAGGTAATTCACAATTTCTAAAGTTCTCACTTTAAGAATTTTTGCACTGACAGCTTCCTTTCCTTTGTAAAAGAACCTGACCATTTGTATTGTCAAGTAGGCCGGGAGTCTTGAAATCTTGCTCTGAAACATAAAATTAAAAACTTCAACCTGGTGATTCTGGTAACAAAAGAACAAAGATGAACCGTTTTTTGATATCTGGCATCGCGACCCAAGGAAGGGGAGTTTTTGTTGATTTCACCCTCCAGGCCCTTATGAAACAAAATTTCGGTGTTTTGGATGCAAATAATTTCTCTTATGTAAATAAATTTACCGATTTGAGGCCACTTTGTAAATATTTGATTTCTGAAAGCAAAAATATCCATCATTAATTGGCAAGGTTTTCTTTTTTTATATTTTAAAAATATAATTATTTAAAGGAAGGAATATTTTTAAATTAGAATTTCAAAAGTTGTTTGAAGTAACTCATGAAGTCATTCAATCCTCATGCACTCATCCATGTTGCATTTGTGCAGATGAGCGCACAATCGCACGGGAATAAGAGAATTGAATGTTCGCACCATAAAATCATTTTGATACCTTTCTCAATGAAGCAACTGAGTTGATAAAATGATTCTGTGGAAACCTTTGCATCTTCATCAGGAGACTCCAAGCACTTCATTCTAAGAAAAACATTTTATTATTATTAACATTGCAAGTAAATATTTTTATTAACAATGTTGACAACAAGCAACTACTGTTCAGATCTCTTGAAAGTCTTTTCAAAAAAATGGAAAATAATATTTTGTTATTCTCGGTTTAATTTAAGCGAAGTACTCGTAGAAGACCTACGTGGTTTGAAAATCTCCTCCAAAGAATTGATCTACAAATCCTTTGCCAGGATTGGGCTGGAAAGATAACATAACTCATAAAAATATCACGTACAATTAAGTTCAATAGGAATAAAATATTACTCATGCATATCTGAAGTCATCAACATATGAATAACAAAAAATCTAAAAATTGTAATTGTTTGCCAATCTATAGCCATTTCATGTGAGCAATCACATTCACATTCATATTCACATTCATAGAAACCATTTTAAAGACTTCCATTGGAAGCTGATCTGATTAACTTTTCACCCTTTAGTTTTTATTTTAGAGAAACATTTCCCTGAGTAAAAACGTTATTAATGACACACCTGAGGTGATGTTACTCCATGCAGTCTCTTCTGCAAACACCTCACAAGTTCCACCCAGCATTCATTAGCATCCTGACAAATGATAAGAAAACAATTGCATACAAACATTGAATAATTCTTAGATATTAGTCCAATGCACAAGTGTTTTGAAATAACAATGAAATACCAAGTCTTAACAGGAATGAAACTTTTCCTCATTACAAGCATTTTAGTGAATTCAGTAAAAAGCAGATATAAAATTTCAATCGAAGACGTGCATCCGATCCTACCTGTTGCTGAAACTGTCCGTGATCATTCTTCTCGGCAAACTGAGGACAGCACACGTGAAGAACATTGAGCATGAAGATCGGAGGGATGCTGGTCGAGGTTCGATCCATCACTTTGAACAAGTCCTTCATGGCCGATGTGATTGACTCGCTGATGTCCATGTTACTGGCAGCAAGCATTGAACCACTCTGGAAACTGATTTCAAAAAGTTAAAGTCATTACATTCACAGAATTACTTTCATGACATCTTTAACTCTGATATTTGTTACTATTCTTTAATTGTTAATACTTTTCAATGAAACTCATTCTCCATAAAAAAAACATCTCCCTAAGACTGCATGAAGTAATAAATTCTCACTTCTTCAGGGATTCCTTGAGCTCGACTACAGATCTCAAACATTGCAGAGTTGCATTCATGTAACACGTATTTCCGAGATTCGTCAATCCGGATGGCAATTCCAACTGCATAGAAAGGTTTTTTTTAATAAATTGAGCAATTATTATATAAAAGATGAAAATCACTAACTGCTTTAGCAAGTTGATTTTCTGTCATATCCTCCATAAAAACCACTTTCTGATTTGGAGCCTGAGGCAGTTCTTCAGCAGACCCCATCATCAAAAGATTGGAATTCTGAAAATGTAAGAAACAAATTTAGCAAGTTCTAAAAAAAGTTGTTTATTTTCAGAATAGATACTTACATTTGCAATCTTGATGTTGCCCCACGTATCGTCCTAGATTTGAAGGAAGCGTTATTTTATAAATGGGTCATAAAGCATTTGAATCATGTAATTTACTCCAAGGTTGGCATCAAATTATGCATAATAACTCTTAAATTCAGTGTTTGGTTAATGGAATTAAAGAATAAAAATTTAACGAATTTTTCATTACGTGTCGTGTTCGCAACCTTCCTTGCGCAGCCAAAAAGCACCCTGGGAGAGGGCACTATATAAATGGTCTAAGTGCCACTGATTATCAAGGCACTATGTAAATAAACTTATTGTTACTATTATTTAAGCAAAACAAACTTTCAACACTGTGCCTTTGATCATGACTTTCTGCCTCTCTGGTAGAACTCCAGACAAAGAGAACAGGGTAGCCTTGAAAACCAATGGAGGTTCATCTGTATTGCATTCAACTGCATCAAACTTTTCTTTGCCCCACTTCACATTAACTAAAATATATAAGGTTTACCTCAATATAAGTAATGAAACCATCACTTTAAATACATTTATTAGGTTTCTAGAAACTATCAGAACGTTTTGTAGTTCATTTATTATTTAGCCCTGTTAAAGCAAAAAAACTTCAATTTACGAAAATGCTGACACATGCTCTACGTAAATATGTTTCGTGCAAATGCAGGCTAATAAAAGTGTAAAATCCATTACACGGTTTTATTGTTATCAATTTTCAAAGTTTTCAATAGCAAGGCAGCCACTGTTCAAACCTAATAACATTATTACAGATAAGGCATACTGCATCACAGTTATGTAATCACAAAATCACAAAATCACAATTATTATGGTTCCCAGAAACAGATTATCAAAAGCATATTATTTAATAAAGCAATATTATAAATTATAATTTATACCGGTATAGACAGGCATCCTGTAAATGCTCTATTTCAAATTCTACTGAACGTGAGAAAACTTGGCCAGATTGCAACCACAACAAAGACAAATTATAGCATGAGAAAAATAAACATATTAAATTATTGACAATTATTTATAAAATAAGTTTCTAAACAAGTAAAGTTCAAAGTAAAAATTAATTTTAAAATTTAAAACGTCTGTACAGAGACGTAACTTACTTCTGTCAATATGTTCAACAAGCTTAGAGTAATTATATTCTACAAGTGGCGCAAATGGATGAGTAAATGTCGCCATAGAGAATTCTGATACATGAATTGAGTGTGGTGTGCCTCAGCAACAATAACAAGGGATGCTGGGGTTTCTGCGGCAGATGTAGCAGAAGACGTTTTGAGGAATGGCAAGCGATTATGTGCATTCATTATGATGTCGAAAAACGAGTCACTTTTGGATGGAAGCGAGGAAAAAAAACTCAGTGAGATTGATCAGCTTGTGGTTTACGCCACACACGTACAAGTTCATCAAAGGTTTGGTGGAGAAACTTCGTTTCATTGCATTACAAAACTACTGGAATGTTGATGAAAGTTTAACTTATCTCATTTAATTGTTTAAATTTATCAGACACATGGCCATAAACTTTATTGTAAACAACCTTTTGGTGCTCTGCAAGCATGATATAAAAAAATTATTTGTAGTCATTGATACATTACAAAAAGATCAAGGTTTTTAAAATTTACCATTTGTTCTGCAATATTCAATTTTTGATTCATTAATTCAGTTTCCTTCCCTAATCCAATGCACAGTTTGACAAGTATTATATTTTTAAGCTGCAAAATTGTATTTAGCAATTTCAGTGAGAGCTCTTCTTGCTGAAAAATTGTTTGAGATTGGTTCATACTTTTCTGGCCACTCTAAGCTAGGGAGATATATCACATCTGATCTTTATGATATCATCTACAAGTCCCTCACAGATTGCAGCACCCAGGTATCTGATGATTAAATTCAATAAACTCAACCTTAAGAATGATGACATTCTGTGTTTCCTAAAAGGCATTTGTTTTGTGCTGTAGGTCAGAAGGGCTTGCTATGAATCTGTGTTTAATCTTCTAAATGTGAATTCCATACCCCACAGTAAATTATTTTTATTTTGAAATTTAACAGAAGTCATTAAACATCAATCAAAATAATGATTTAATTGAGTGGCTTTCACAACAGCTGCCCCCAGTCTTGAAGTTCCATGGGAACATAGGCCGCTGTAACCAGATTTGATTTATCATCATTATCATTGATACATTTTCACAGTACAACGAGCGTAAAAATTGCAATCCGTATGTTATTTAACAATCATAATTAAGATCCGAAAAAATACTTTATCGAGAGATACCTTGTACTATGGTCCAAATTGATTAATTTCTATGCTCTGGTAGGTTTGGTGGAAAAGACTTTGCTAACAGTGGTTGTGGAGTCAACAACATCTGAAAATGATGATGAACTCAGAGCTGATGGAGTTTCTGTTAGATTTTATTTTTTGAAGTTTTGTGTTTTAACATTGCAAACTAATTGTAAATGTTTCAACTTCTGAGCTTTTCATGCCAAGTAATTGTGGAATAGAGATTTTTATGAAACAACTGGTCAATTCATCAGAAATTGAGATTTGTAAAATTCACTTAGGTTTTGATGATGCAAATCTTTCTCAGTTTCTCATAGGCCTGGCTGCCTACATGGACCACTCCGTACTGATGTCGACCGTTTTGCCACTTTTTCTTCGGCTCGCATCGGACCCGTCATTCCACGTCAGAAGGGTAGGTAGATTCTTGACCTCATGAAATTGTAACGTCCTTCCGTTCAAAACATTTTCTTTAATACAAAATGATGGTTTAACTTTTATGCATTAAGAATTTGTTTGTATAAATGTTGAACAAGTCGTTCATTTTTTTCCATTTGATTGTTCATCTGGTTGTTATGAAGGAAACATTCTGTCACCATGTTGTGTTCTGTGGGCGTGCAGGTCGGCCGAACGGGTTGCGTTCCTGCATGCGGCGGTAATGGCAACAGTCGTAATGTGTCGTGTTCGAAACCCAGCCTGCACTGCCACAAGCGCCCTTGGGAAGGAGCGCTATGTAAATGTTTGACAAGAAGCGCATCTGATGCTATGCATACGGCACTATATAAATGAAGTACACACACACACACACTTATCTGAGACTGCATGGCACTCTATCAATTTTTTACCATTTCTTAATATTCATCATTTCCGTACATTCGATTTAAATGCAACCCGGATAGATATTTTCATTAATTATAACTTATGACTTTCAGGCTTGTGCATCACATTATTCAGATATGTGCAAACTTGTGGGTGCCGAGGCTTCTGAGATGCTCATGGTTTGTAATGGTTTATACCATTTTAGGCTCATGGTCTTTCTATTTTTGGCCAAGAGTAGACATAGGTTGTCCAAAATCATTGGACCAGTGGTAGCTGTAATTATCAATAATGCACTGGATCATTCTAAACATAATTTTGATGAAAATTGTGGAAAATTAGAAACATTTTCTATGAGTTGAACTAAGGTTATTATTATTAATAAAATCACAAACACCATTATTACTAGATATTTTGGTCTCACAAACACATATGATATATACAGACATGTGATGTGTCTCCAAACCCCTCCCAAATCATTCAATGTCTTCAATCAGGACCCAAGATCGTCCAAAGACAGAAGACAAACTGGAAAAAACTGACAATATCATTCAAATACAACTGGAGTTAAATTCGTAGAAATTTCAATATTTATTGTTCATGTCTTCTCTTTTGCTTTCTGTTGAAAGCCACACGGATTCTGTATGCATCCTGCATGGCTCTAATGATGGTGTTCATCAAGCATCTTGTCAAACCAGATCCTTTCCGTGGCTCAAACCTTTACATGTCTGCTATATTGGTTGGAAGGCATTCCTGGGGCAATAGCTGTGATCTATTTATTCATTCCTAACCTTCCTGAGAATGACCTTAATCTGTGTCTATTGGCAGTCATGTAGAGACTCTCAGACATCTTTTGGTTCCTTGGTCTTGGTTACCCAAAATTTCATGAGCTCTTTCATGTCTTCAACATTATCTCTAAGAACTTCTGCCACGAAGTTGTCTTTGCCGTGCCCGGCATCTGACAGAATCACGATCGGCCTTTGAACCGACGAACTCCTCGGAACCTTCTTTAACGCTCGTGAGATTTCTCGACTCACGAGCAATTCTATCGGGTAGCCAATCAGATGTGATGGAGATCTGTACCACGTCTGGTAGCAGCTCTAATGATAGATTGATGAGAAGCTGAATCAAATGCCTCCACAGGCCATTCCTTTTAAATGAGGTTTTTCTCTTTTTTTTTCTTTTTCCAACTCTCACGGTTATTGAAATTTTGTTCTGCTCTGTTGACGGTGTTCCAGTTTCCGAGAGCATCGAGATCTAGTTTTCTCGGGATTAGCGTGGTTTCTTTTCCTGCTACTGTGAAGGGACGACGCAGACTTTGTTATACTCGATAGTCCAATATCGTTGCAAAACTGACATAATTTCATCACTATTCAAGGTTCGAAAGCCAGGTTCATTTCAACGCCAAAATTTTGCACTGCATTCGTTCCATTTCCCAGCCAAGTAGATTCAAATAATCAACACTCACACATATATTGAGGTATATACACATATATCAAACCTTAGAACTATTTTTGTATTTCTTTGAAGTTCGAGAAGTTTTCGAACCTGTGCGAAGATAATGTGTGGGGTGTCAGAAAAGCTTGCATAATGTCATTTCCTGGCGTGGCAGATGCCTTAGGGCCGACGCCGAGAGCGACTCGGTTGACCGAGTCGTATTTGAAGCTGCTGGGGGACCAGTCTAGATGGGTAAATTAAGTTTATGTCTTATCAACATTGAAAGTGGAGATTTTGATTCATTAATTGGATTTTGCTTCTAGGTGCGACTCATGGCTTATCAGGTTCTTGGAGAGTTTATTGCTACATTCAGGTTAGATAAGCCAAAAGTTATGAGTCCGTTTGCTGACGATCGCGAGAGCAACGATCAAGAAACATCTTGCAATGATGTTGATACCAGAAGGATTAATTGCAATTCGTTGACAGATGATGAAAGTGAATCCCATGCGTTGATTGAAAATAATTCATTACTCGATTCGTCTAAAGATAATAGCAACGTAAATAGTTCTGGAACGGTTGCAGCAAATGCCTCTCAAGCATGTAAAATTAATTTGAGTTTTCGATCGGATAGCGACGGTGACGATCAAGTCCCGGACGCGGTCTCGTGCGACGACGGCTTGACGATTCACGACGACCTTCCAATAAATTCTGCATCTGAAAGAGATAAAGACATCAAGGTTAACGGCAATATTTTTGTGAACGACTTCAATGAATTTGTTGCAAAAATGTTTGGAGATGTGAACAAAGATGAGGATGGACAGACTTCAGTTGAAAATACACAAAATATTGAAGATTGTGTTTCATTTTCTTGTCCTTCCTTTGATGATAATGTTGATGCCACTTTGAATCTTAAAGGTGTCATTATGGAAAATTCTTCTAATTTGAATTTCATTGAGAAAACATCTATTAGTACAGACTTGAACTTTGAAAGAACTTGCTTTGAAAATCAAAATAACGATGTCATTGATTCGTTCAATTCCAAGAAAAATGATCTCATATCAAACTTGGAATATTCTAATAAATCAGAAGGAGAAAGATCCGAAGGAGTATCGGGTAATTGTCGATCCGTTGTCGTTTCATTACATAACGATTTATTCGTTTGCGTTTAATTTGTTTGCAGGATGCGGTCGCGACGCGAAAGACGGCGTACGTTCGGGAAATAAGAAATTCCTTTTAAGGTCGGCACCTGTGCTCCTCTTGTTCGATGCTGCCAGTGTGGAGGAATCTGAAGCTCCTGTTTTTGAAACCGCGCTTAATTTTGGCACGACTCACCATCGTGTTCGGAGCAAACAGACCACCGTCCGCTTTGGCGAAGAGGAAAGTTCTAACGAAGAGGTCGGACGTTTAAAAGACCGCGATTACGACGACGAAGACGACCTCGTGCTCGACGAGGACTCGGGCAAACTGGAAACTGCCGACGACTTTACCGTAAGAAGTGTGAAGTCATTTTGGATTTATAAATTACACTAGTATTTGAAATTGAAGAGATATTAAATTATTTTATTATATTGAAAAATTAATTACTAAATCTCATCTATTAATGAAACTCTTAATGGAAGCCCAATTATGAGACAATAAGGTGTGTGACCTTGTGTGGTTAATTTATCTAAAATTAAATATTATTGGGGGGCAGAAGAATGTGTCACTCTTACTCTGAGTGTTTATTTTATAAAAATTTATATTATAACTATTTATATAAATAGAAAACCTCACTGAGTTTGCCAGAGGAAGCTGTGGCTTCACGTCCTTTATCTCCAGTGACATGTCGAACCCTCAAAGCCGGGGGCGGTCGATGGTGCAGGCAGACCATGGTGTACGTTGCATCGAAAGAGGGATATGGTAAAATGCCACCCATCAATTCAGGTGCAGGAAAAGTTAAAAAGTCATGTGAATTTAAGCAGGTAAAATTATTCTTATTTACCTTTTGCGAGGTGATGATAAACTGCTTGTGATGTGTTAAAAGTTTGAGTCTATACTTCTAAAAGTATGACCTATACTTCTGCTTTATTTTTCAAAGGATTTCACAATGTCTTCACACTTTAAAAACTAGAATGATAATTTATTAGTGTGAACTCATGTTTTTTGACATCACCAGTGTCCTGTTCCTGGGAAACTGCTGGATACCTTCCTGGAGATGTCGGATTCTTATTTGTCGGAGTTGTTCGATTCCGAGATCCAACTTCATTGTGCGTATTGCTTCCCAGCCGTGACCCTTACGCTGGGCAGGATCAACTGGCCAATTCTCAAGGACTTTTACATGACCTTGGTTACCAGCACACAGGTGATCAGAAATTGATTTTTTTTTTAGAAATCATTTAAAAATAGAAATTAAATTTTTTTAATTCATTAGACTTATATTTATCGACAGGTAAAAGTTCGTCGCACTCTCTCGCATTCCGTTCACGAGATGGCAGTTATTTTGGGAGACGACATCATCGAGTCGGACTTGCTGGCAGTGTTTGATGATTTTTGTTGCGACTTGGACGAAGTGAAGATGGGAGTCGTCGAGCACCTTTACGACTTTATCAAAGTGTGTCGTTTCTCAGCTTATCTCAATTTAATTGCCTCGATGTTTTTGCTCAAATAGTAAAATGAAAGTGTTTCATTTGTTGAGGTAGCAATAATGCAGACTAACTAAATATATTCTTTATTTCAGCTTCTTCCTACAGCAGGAAAACTGAAATATATCGACAAACTACCAGGAATGACAGCTGAAGACAATGGACGGAATTGGAGAATGAGAGATGTCCTCATAAGGTTGCATACGACGATCCTCCATTGTTATTAAAAACCCAAATAACTTTCATCGAGTGCGGTACAACAAATAAACCCCTGTGCTTGAATAGCGGATTGCATTTTTATTTCGATTGTTGCTCCCCAGAAGCATGGAGGTGATTATTTATTTTGTGCAGAGAGCTTGAGAAAATCTTGGATCTTCTGACATTGGAAGAGATGCACAAACATCTCATGCATCTGGTCTTCACACTTATGTCTGACCAGGTTGCAGTCGTCAGGCATTCTTCGATAAAATTGGTGTGCAATAATTTTACTTTTTCTCTTTACTTTGGTTTTTCAAATTTGGTTTTTTATATTTATAAGTTAATCTGATAATTTTTTATAGATTGGCAAGATCCTTTTCCTCCTCTGTAAGGAAAGCCATACGAAGCCTCGAGCTCCTGATGAAGAAAAGCCAGGAGCACTTTTGAAACCAGAAAACCAAATTTCCCCTGGTTTGTAATTGCTCTGATCGACTAATTTTTGCCTCAGTTGTTTGTTATTATCTTTTGTATTGAATTTGTTTTTCTTGTCAATTTAGAGATCACAGAGGAGGAGGTTTGCGCAATTCATTCCCCAAATATTACCTCGGCCTGCAACCAAGATGACGACTCTTATATCTTAAACCAAATTCTTGATGACTTGGTCCAGAGATTTGCAAATAGCTGCAACTTTCGACAAAGGCAAAGGTAATAACATATTTCTAAAATTACTGTTGGTATTGGTTATAATGAATTTGTTACATATTATTAACTTTGATGGTGTTTATGACTAATATTAATTCGTTGCAGCTTCATACTTGTGTGCCACCACCTGCTAAACATTCCAAGCTTTCCAGCTTTGGCTAAGATTTTTTCACCAAACCTGCTTCTCAACCCCTTCCTCCAACTTCATTCGGATGCCATCGTCAATGTTCGGATCACGCTCTGCAGAATTCTCTACTGCGATTTTCCTAAAATAGGTATTCTTTATTTATTCTCTATTTTATTTAACACGACTAAATTATTTGAGACTTTATTGAATATCAAAACAAGAAGGATACTCATGTCATCTGGGAAACATTGTAAATTCCGTGCTACGAAATTTGATGTTTAAATTAAATTTAAACGATAATTTAAAACTTAATTTGTCAAAATGTTTGTAAAAGAAAAATACAGTGAGTAATGAATGAAATTATCAGCAAACATTGAAGTGGAAAATAGGGATTTCTATTCAAATGAAACAAATGCCTGGAGTAAAAGCAGTTTGACAATAAAAAATAAAAATGCACATTTTGATGGTCATGAGTGAAATAACCATGAATAGAAACAAGCTTTTGGACATTCTAAATCAATTAAAGAACAATTGACAGACATTCCATGTTTTATGATGATGAGCAACATTGAATGAAAGGTGACTTTTATATAACTCAGACTAGCATCTTGTCTGTGAACTGAATTCGGAACTTTTTTTTAAATAAGTTATTAAACAATATAATTACATCCTTAAAAGAACCATTGAACGGTCTACAAGGAATTAATGTCTGATTTGTTGCTAAAATGACCAGCAATGAATAATTCTGATTGTCATTTACTGCTTGTCGTCGTCACAGCGTCTTTAGAATACGTAAGGAAGAACCCCACTGATCTACTCGACCCGA
This sequence comes from Hirudo medicinalis, assembly GCA_011800805.1. Classification (NCBI taxonomy): domain Eukaryota; kingdom Metazoa; phylum Annelida; class Clitellata; order Hirudinida; family Hirudinidae; genus Hirudo; species Hirudo medicinalis. The sequence goes on from MPNW01000027.1 coordinate 403,258, forward strand.
TCAACAAGCTCTGGAATGATTCCGATCCCGACGTCCACAGATTGGCAGAGAAGTTCCTTTCCCTAGTTGTTCATTGACGTCTCGTATCTTGCCATTCTGCTGGAACTTCTCCAGGGCAAGCCAGAGCAACTTTTGAGTAAATTTCATATTTAACGTGTCAAATTACCCATATCATGTTTACATGAGTCACTTAGTTTACATCTTCGACTGTGTTACGTATCTCTCCTTTGATGCATTTATCCTGTAAAAAGGCATTTTGGGGCTGTGTTGCTTTTTATATTTAGCATTTGTTTTCATGCTTTTTGAGGGAGGCAATGTAAAATCAACTTATGTTTTCGAAAGTCGAATCAATATGCATTGCGCGACCGAAAGACGTCATCGAGTCTAATGACCAAATGAATTCTTATTGAGTTGTCAAAAAGTTCGTTATATGCAAATAGTATAAAACAAAACAAACCAAGAAATGTTATCATGGGAACATGACATTTCAGTATTATTTGTGGTTTCATTTTGATTGGTATCAATTATTTTTGTACGACCTCTCACGACATGACATCGATGTCGAACAGGAGATCGCATCATCATCATTATAATTACGTTCGTAAGGTCCGTCACTCGAACGTTCTCCATCGCAATAGTTCTCGGTCTGTCGACATTAAGCTAATTTACTAACGAACTTTCTTGATTTTTAACTCCATTCTCAAAAGTTGATCAAGGAATATTTAATTTAGGACATTAACCTATGTACAAGAGTCTTTACTTTGCCGTGATACCTTCGAGGCTAAAATAACAAATAATGTTTCAAAGCCGGCCATTTTAAGAATGTTTATCGTTCCACTTATTGCCGTCGCTACATATTTTGGATGAGTCATTTCGATGTGAACCGTGAGCTCGTCGAGTCGTCCTCGTTCGGCTTCCTCTCGAGGCTCGTCGGTACCGATCGGATTTATCGCTTGGTCGTGTGCCACCTCGAGGAATTAGCGATTAAGTTCGTCGAGCGTGCGTCGGGTCCGACTCGTCATCGAAATGGCGTACGACATTAAATAGCGGTCACTAAGTCTCTGGCTAATTTAAACCTATGTTAGCATGTTAGTGTAATGTGCATGGTTCTTAATTTGTTGTATTACCAGATTAATAAAGTCAAACTTATGAGAATAAAGACTTCATTTTCTACATGGAATGATTAATGATGCAGTTTGAAATACAACGGTATCGTACAGAAAAAGAAATAGGTGGTGAAAAATGTGGATGAATATCATTGATAGGTTATCAGTTGTAAGCTTTCTGATTGTCCTAAATATTATAACAATGAAGAAGCAGAAAAATAAACAGAGAAAGAGATAGCAAAAGCAAGATCTGAATCATCTGAATAACCGCAATAGAAATTCGGACGACGATCAGTCATCTCGGTGCTTGTACGAGCTCGACTTCTTCATCATTTTCTTCATCATCTGAAACCTCCCTTACTTCTTCGTACCATTGCTTCACGAGGTTGTTCATCTGCCGTGTTCCGTCTTTTACCTCCTGTTCAAAATAAATTATCACCTCAAGATCAATGTTTTCTGTGATGTTTAATGTCGTAATGTCTTCAATTGAAATGTTGAACAGTCACTCACTTCAATACATTTCATTTCAATTGCAATACATTTATGTAAACAGATGAGATAAACATTAGACTTACTTGCTTTGTGAACCTTCTCGTGAAAAAAGGCATGAAATATTTTACATCAATTTTAACGAAGCCCTTGAGATGGGGTTTGACGACGTTGACTTCTTGTTCTTCTTCTGTCAACTCGGACATGTATTCCGAGTCCACCGTATCACCCTGAAATGAAAATGACATCTTGTTTCTTCTGTTTAAAAAATGTTGCAAGGAAAAAGATTAAAACCATTTCTTTGGTTTTTGATAGTGTTAATGACTTGTTGAGTTTCTTTGATTGCCTTTTTCTGCCTTTTTTATTAGAAGATTCCATGTACTGGAGTAATAATAATTCTGAGTTTCAACCTCATTAAAAGCAACATCATTCACAGTAAAATTATTTTTAATGTGCGATTATTTTTAATCAGTGATGCCAGTAGCAGTAAGAGCCATTAACTAGAGGACATGTATCCTGGAATGATAAAGCTAGTTAAATAACCTTTAATAGGGGCATTGTTGATCCTCCCAGGAATACGATAGTGAAGAGGACGACTATGAGAGTTGTGGAAACTATGACATGGTGAGGCTCCTCACTCATATCTAGATGGAGACTCAAGGCAAAAGACACAGCTCCTCGCAAGCCTTGATTGATTTATTTCATGGATTTATTATAATATTTAGAAACTATTTGGCAAATAACAAAACACTTAAACCGACCACTAAACCACATAATGAACTGCATCTTCCTCGTGATTTTGTGTTCTCTAAAGAAGTTGGCAAGGAATGTCAAGGAATAGATGTTAGCTGCTCGACCGAGCAGTGTGAGAATCTGTTGACAAGCATCGTTGTTTATACTTGCAAAAACATTAATAAATACAAAGTAACAGCTTCACTCACTATACACCATATGATTAGAGCTGGTTTGATGAGGTGACGAAAACTGAATATCGCTAAACCGAGGTAGGCAAACACGCATGTCTCTGCAATAGTTTGTGACGAACAAAAATAAAATTCCCATAAAACTTAGACGAACACAAATGTTGAAAGTTAATAGTTTTTACAAGTAATTCAATAAATTGTTAACTCAGTGTTTAACTTGCCAGCCATGAAGGAAATGGTTCGGAATGTAAGTTGGGTTGTGATTTGAACGACAGGCGAAAGGTTCAGATGAGTATAGTGAGACATCACAATCCCACAGAACAAAATGGCCATTATTCCTAAAGACAGAAACAATGTTTATTTGAAAATAGTTGCTATTAGAGCTTTAATGAAAAGCTGCCTCTGTTTTGAGGTTCCAACTATAATTCAATGAAGGATGATCTTTAATAACGAGACACGTCATTTGAAAGATCGACTGAAAATTTAATCTGATTCACAAAAATCTGTAGCTTTTACATTAAGATCAGATTCATCAGTGTTTAGAAGGGGATATTTTTGAGCTATTTTAAACCAAAATGCCAGTTAGGCAGGAAATATTAGCCAAAGATAAAGACATTACCAATGTTACTGCAACCACTCACCCGACAAATGTATTCCTTCCGCAAGACCGTAAGGTGCGTATGAGAAGATGAGCATCATGCCAAACTCAAGTGATGGAGTTTTTCTAAGGTCAATGAACTTCAACAAGTGAAGGTCACGTTAAGGACAAACTTTCTGATTATTGCAATTAGCTTCAATAAATCAAATAAGCTTAAATCTATCTTGAAGGTGAAGTGCCATTTGTTTTAAGCAAGAATCTTAAGTGGATTTGATTTCAGGAGTTTAAAGTAGGAAATGAATTAATTGGACGAGTAATTATTTAAATTATTTTACTTGTTCACGAACTCTACGTGTATCGGCACGTCGACATCGAGTGATGATAATATTGTTCTCGAAGACCAATACCTATTTAAATATTTGACTTGATCATTAACATTCCTATAAAACATGAATGTGCTTGCATGATAACTTATTATCAATAAATAATATTACTCATGTTATCACTAATCAATTTATTGTAAGTTTTATTATTTATTGGAACAACCAATAAGCAAGGCAATCAGCAACTATTTTGGATGTGCAGGGCATAACCAAACCATTAAAAATAAAAGTTGTAAAAGGATATGAGCGAACTCAGCAGCCCGAACACCACACCAATTCCAGCAGATGCAAAGAACATGAGGCAAAACCTTCCAATGCATCTGAAGAAAGTGACAAATCCACTCATGTGTGCAAACTCAGGTTTCGAAGACTCTGTGACAGTGCTAACAGTATTAAATACAAATTGGTAAACTTTAAATTTGCAAAATTTATTTTCCAGAATTATTTCGAGGAGCGACAACTTACGTCGTCAACACGATAGAAACTGCATCATTCAAGACGCTCTCTCCAAAAACGAGCATGTACAGAACTTCATCCACTTTTATGGCGTGGAATATGGCCAGTGTTGCGACAGGGTCGACGGCAGATATGAGAGAACCAAAAGCAAAACTCTCTGCTAACGACAGTCTATAAACTACATCTGCCTGTTTGGTTAATTAACGGTGAAATAATTGATATGTTTATCCTATTCTATAAATAATTAATTTGTTAATTTTTCATGTTTTGTTTCATTTTTCATTTTCATGTTAGCATGAAATTGAATTAAAGTTATTTATGAATAAATAACCTTTCCCAGGAGAAAGACACCCGATCCTACAACGACGGCCGATATCACCGTACCAAATATTGCGAACACCAGAATTGTTCCAATATTTTGAAAGAAGTTTCCCTTTTCAAATAATACAAAAATAAACGTTAATCCGTAACTAAAGTAATTTGAAGAAGAACGAACCTTGTGCAGGTTGTAACCTGATTCAAACATTATAGGGGGCAGCAGAACCAGAAAAAACATTTTGGGAGGAAAACTTTCTTCAGTCTGCAGGTTTGAATGAGTGATCACTTGCAAAAGTGTTGAGACATTCATAAGCAATCTTTAACGTTACCTTCCAATCAGCAATGTTGTAAATTTCCAAAAGTTTAACAACAAGGCCCAATGCGGCTCCTTGAAATAATTGCTAAACTTTTAAAACTCACAGTAAACAGTATATATTTGAATAAGTTTGTTTTTTATTTTGATTTGTCAGCTGCACATATTAAGTAATTTAATGTATATAATTTCAATGATAAATTTAATTTCTTACCAATCAAAACGACAGCAACACTTTCAGGCAAATATTTGAATTTCGTTTGCAGTAAAAAATGTATCACACAAATTCCAATGGCTACAAAAAAAAAATATTCATTTGAAAATAGATTGAAAATGTTAAAATCCACCAACAGTAGAATATACCAATTACGAGCAAGATAAAAAATATGGTTAGACTATCATGTTTTTCATTTTCTGATTCTCCTTTAGCTGGAAAGCTTAGGTCGAGCTGAGTGGTCGTAATTGACATGAAAGCGGTACTGGACACATTGGTTGAGTTACCGCTCCTGAGAGACATCATTTCATTAGACATCATTATATATTACGTAACCAAATAGTCAAGCATCTCCAATAATTACGTGTCCATCGAAGAGTCGTTTTGGATTAATAGTTTATTTGTAATCATTTCATTAGCTCCTACGGTATTAGAACATGCTAACATCACTATAAAGTAAGACACTATAAAATACTTAGTAGAGCGTTGACTTTTATCAAAAATAGCCATTATTTAGCATTAACGGTGCCCCTATAGCTCCGGAGGCTGCAGCTACACGCAATAATATAAGCAGATCTGTTTGTTTATCTTCGTCACAGAAAAGTGAATCGAAGTTTTAAATCTCACTGATATTTTCGGCCACCTCGGCTTCAAAGTTGACACGCACGTGCATGAATAAGATTGAAGTAGTTTCATCACAATAATGGCCAGATTACTAATATTTGGGTGCTTAACTAAAGGTCCATGAATGAAATAAAAGAGAATCAATGACGTTTAACATATGTTTATCAACAAACGCATCACGGGGATTCCGCGCCCAAAAATATCATTCAAATTTAGAATTAAAATTTAAAATATCAAATTTTTAGCATCTTTATTACATTCTACTGCGCAATTATGTAATAAAGAACTCTCTCCATGATCTAATTCAATTTTTTGGATCCTCAATCGTTAGTGCATGCTTCGTATAAAAGTTTGCCTCACTTGTTAATTTTCCTATCAAAGATAGGTTTTTTGCTCATTCGTGGATCTTAGTTTTGAAATAAAGTTTTAATTACAAATTCTTATGCCAATAATACAATCTAAATTGCAAACATTAAGGGGAAATTGTTGAATGACAGTGCTGAATGACACTACTTACAATTTTTGCCTACCTGGTGCTCTCAATAAAGTTTGATTATGGCACTGAATGCTATTCATGCGGTCCTCATAAGAAACCATGTCCTGACAAATATCCTCATGACGGCACTCAAGTTCCGACGGAAACTTGCAACGGTTCTGCAGACATATGCGGGATCATCATGTTTTGTGAGTTATTTATAACAGAATTTAAAACTCTAATGGTTATGAAATGCTAAACTGGGACTTGTAATCTCTGTAATTCATTTCTTCAGACATTACTCCTACTAAATAAATCTTTGATACAAGTTTAGATAAGTCTGCTGTTATTAAAAATTATAAATTAGAAATTATTCAAAGTGATCATTATTTTCTCTTTTGATATCCCACCACCTCTCTGAGAGACCACCTACTGATTCAATGGCCCGCCGAGATGTTTGATAATTTTCCTGCTTTACTTATTATTCTGCGAATTTGAAATTGATACAATAAATGTGTATTCTGTGAAGAAATGCCCCACTGCGACAAAACATCTTGAATGCTTGCTTCAAGTTTTCGTCAGATAACCTCACCAAACATTTTTTATTCAAACTTTTCTTTCAATTTCCATTAGTTCCGAATGTTCTTAAGAACTTGAAATATCCACTTTTCAATGAAACTTTTAAAAATCCATTTTTTAGTGACGCGACATAATTCTTTCTTAACTAATTATATAGCTAATGCACAATAATGTTAAAATAAAATAATGCAACTTTAATAATTATTTGAAATTTATATTGAAATGAAAATACTCGTTTGTCAGTAAATATTTATTAAATATTTTCCAGCTTACCGTAATTCTGTTTATAATATGTCATAGTAGAAATAAAATATATGCATTACACATGCATATGTGTAATTCAACAAAGGATTACAAACAATGCTTGCAACAATTACCTATAAGTGTCTTAATAATAAAAACATGGAGCTGGAATAATTAAAGCTCGGAAAAGTTTGGAATAATAATAAATTATAAAATAATAAATTAATCTAATAATTAATTACTTAATTTATGCAACTGAAATTGAGAAATCAGTTTACTGGTCAAAGTGTCAGTCTCTTTTGCAAATCTCTTTTTGAGAGTTTCAGCGGACAATTTAAAAAGCATCAGAAAGTTTTCAATTTCATCTTGAAATGAATGGAACCAGTGATGTATTCCTTCAACAGTCAGCGTGGATTCGACACCTTTCAACATTATTCACTAATTTACTTAAATGCGATAAGTTGTATTTTGAGTTAAGAGTGTTGACACATTAATATCATGTATTTAGCATGTATCATGTCTTAATGTTTTTTTTTATCTATTTATGTATGTTTATGACCAAAATTATGGAAAATATTTGCTTAATTAAACAACGTCATTTGTACAATTCCAGGCAAGTTTTTGAGGCCGTCTTTAAATATGGGATGAATCCCTCCTCCAGTTACCTGTTAACACAATTACAACACACTGGTTTATACATTTAATTAGATCATAATTCAGAGAAGAACTAATAAGACGACCGTTATCCTGAACTAAGTATTAAATACATTACTGTAATTTATTATTGCTTCGATAGTTATTCATCTCTGTTGATGTTTCAGAAATGAATGAGCATTGTTGCGATGGACTCGCTAATTATTTATTTAAAAGTGTGATTATAATTATTATATGATTATAATTATAATTTCAGATAATAGAGACACAATCAGAGGTTGCATTGATGAGGAAATCAACGACATTATCGACTGCAGGTACGAAATGCACGAGAACGGCTTCACTGATTGGTTCTGCATGTGCACTGATGACCTTTGCAACCAAGACTTTAAGAGCTGCGAATGTAGGACACAATTAAGTCCGTTGTTAAGGCCGGATTGTTTCATTATACTTTCTCAAACTATATTAAGTTGTCTGTATATTTTATTACATTAAAATTTCATAATATTTTTTTATATTATTAAACAATTAATAAAATCATCAGCTTGTTAATTGAAATATTGTATTGGCACCATTAAAAATGATTTCAAATCTTGGTGTTCTGACGAAGCGCCATAAATAAACACAACAATGAGCGATCACAAACAAAAGCCATGCGGAGGCAGACGATTAATTGAAGACGGAATCATCGCAACAAGTTGAAAATAATTCTATCGGACAATAATTCCAAGAAGGTGTCATGTTTTTTCCATTTATTTGCTTTGTGTTCTACTTTAATAATCGCGACGATAAATTCTTGAAATAAAATCAACGGTATTCAATAAATGCACCATTGTATTAAATATTCATTTAAAAAAAAACATTCCGAATATTAAAAATTTAATAAAAACGGTTGGAATAGTCATCTTTTAATTTAATGTAATCTTAAAGAAAATTACTTTATTAATAATAAACATTAACTATTTAATTAATAAGAATAAAATTAGTTAATTAATAATAAGTAACAATTACTTAAAGTTATAATATTTTGTAAATATTAATCGGAATAAAAATTCACATTGTTGTTATTTATTTCTTGATAGGACTTAAGAGCTTCAGTGCTGCAGACGACAACATTTGATGTGGTAATTAAATATATCATTAAATGTATAATCAGGGTCATCGACATAAATTCCGGGCCATAAACCAAAACATCCACGGACCCCTATGCTATCTGGTAATGCAAACGCAAAAGAAATGGTCATAATTATAATGTTAATACTTCAAAAAATTGCAGGGCCATGGGCACTTGACACCCTCCCTTCTCGGCGGCCCTGTATATAATTACATGTTTTATCAAGTAAAATAATCATAATTTCATTCCTCTTGTCGCAGCAAAACACTCAACTTCTATCAACATTTCTATTCGGGAAGAGGACGCTACCGATTTTATAACAGAAAGTCAACATTTAATTAAGCCTGACGAAGTTCAAAAGAATTTGAAATTTGAAGCATTTATAGAACATATATGTGTGAATAAATATCAATGAAAGCATATTGAACATCAACACGATAATTAATCTAAATGTGACTTAATGTGACTCAATGTTGGCATACAGTTTTATAAAAGCCAGGTTTATTAGAGGTTGTCTTCATCGTTTGAAATGAAAGTTTTTCTCATCATCTCCATGGTCTTCCTTCATCTCTCTGATTCTGATTACTTGTCCGAACCGAGTGGTTTGACGTGCCTTTCGTGTGGAAGCCATACCGACGAGGAAGACTGTCCTCCTATTTATCCATTCCCTGGCATCCTCGTCAAAACGCAGAACTGTTCGCTAAATGAAGCTTGGTGTGGAATCGCCCTTTTGCGTGAGTTGGTATTCGTTGTTATTAGTAAGAAAGAGCTTTATTGGGTCGGTGACTGACATCTGAATTTTGACTTTGTTTTTAATAAATTCGTAATGTAAATAAATAATTTATAAGTTATTACTTCATTTTAAGACTCCTTGTTAATTATCAATTAAACACAATATATTTTATCAAACATTGTTGCTAGCATGTGCACAGTGCATGTATAAGGTTACACCCTTAATTTTTGCATAACCCCTTAAATATTGAACTGATCAAAGCCAAATTTGGATTTAATGTGTATATTCTGATATTACACACGTGTGCGAAATTTCATTTTGATTGAACACATGATGCTTGCAAATTTAACAAAACGTCTTATTTTGGCCCGGGAAAAAGGTTACATACACTTTGGACTAATTCAATTTATGGTCAGAATATCAAATAATTAAATTGTTAATTTTATTAAAACAACAATTTTAGTGTTTAATGACTTGTCTCCTATTATTTAAAATATTTACACACATATATTTCAGTGATTTAATAATTGTCTCGAACTAATCTCTTTCCAGGTCATTCCATGCCTACATTACTACCTCTTCCAGCTTTCCTTTTGTGAAATATGCCTCTCAGCCTCCGTATATTTTATTTGGAATCAGTCCCCAAACATTTTCAATTAGATTGAAGTTCGGGGATATTGGTGATCAGCTCATAACCTTGATTTTTCTTAGCTGAAAACTGTACAACTTGGAGAGGTTTACAGACAGGTTATATCGCTAAAACATAACATTACCAACAACTTTTTTAACAAATGGAGACAAAGGCCTATCCGATGTTTCAACATAATTTGAAAATTTTTGTCTTTCTTTTGGTTGGGGTCAGATCAAATGAACTCAGCCAATTTGGAAACATTTTCTCACAAATGTATCACAAAATTTATTTATTTTTTGAAGCCATGAACAGTGGTTTATATAATGAGAAAATACAAAATATTGGTTATATATGACCAATATTTAATAAGATATTATCAATTTAGATAGGCACCCTACTTTTCAAATTTTGATTTTTCCGAAAATCGGCCACTGTAAAATTACACATTGTTCAACATAACTATTGTTGTAAGTAAGTTAGAGCAATAATGTTTGGAGGTTTGTCTAGGTATAATGTATTAGATAATCTAAAAATGAATATTTTGCGATTTGTCGTTTTTTGAGACTCTGAAAATGTGACATTTTTGCAAAATTTCCAAGTTTTGGGAGTAAATATCTTGAAAACTAAATTTTTTTAATCAATAATATTTTGTTCTTTTTGTTCACACGGTCATTATCTAATTATATATATATTATATATTATATATATTATATATACCAAATTTCATCCCAATCTGACAGGTAGATTTGGTTTTATAAGCTTTTAAATTCATCAAAAATCCAAAATGTCGAAATCTTTAGGGCCATTTATCTCAAAAGGGTGGTCAACATTTAAAAAAAAATTATTTTTCATAGTTTTAAAATCGATTTACAACAAATCAACAATTGGAGGAGTGTTCTCATCCTTAATGAATTGAATTAATTTATAAAACGTTGATATTTTCCGACAACATCGACACATCATGCATCATAACTAATGTTGTGAAGAAGTTAGAGCAGTAAAATTTGGAGGTTTTGTATATGTGAGATAATCTAAAAATGAATACTTTGTAGAAATTGTAACCTTTTTCCATGGCTTAATTAGGACGTTTTAATGAATTTGCAAGCATTACTTGTTCAGAGAAAAAAAAAATTGAGCACAACTTTACAACATGTAAATTAAAGATTTAGCTTTCATCTGTTCACGGTAAAATTAAGGGTTTTTGTAACCTTTTCACACGCACTGTAAACAAGCGTGAAATGTAAAAATGATCTTAATGATTACAGACAACCACGCTGTTGTGAGAAGTTGTGTCTTTGTAAACATCGACACGAAACCTCAGTGCAAGTATAACTTGAGAGAGGAGGAAGGACTGACAGAATGGGTGTGTATTTGCAACAAAAAGGAATGCAATGCCAACTTTCACACGTGTGGCTGCAGATCCACTGCAAAACCATTGTCCAGAGACATCATTAATTGCCTATTTATTCAATTAATTTTAGCTGAGTATAACAGTTTGCCTGGAATATTTTAAACGTTTCGCATTATCATTGAAAAACTTTGCATTTGTTATCTCACAAAAAACAGAGAGCAATTGAAGTGCAAAGAATTTTCGTCGATATGGACGTTCGAATGAGGATGATAACGAGTACCGTTATCTCTCGTGTTCTTCGTAGACAATGGATAAAAAGGCAGCTGTTTATTTGAACTTTTAAAAATAATTCGATGTATTTATGGCTGATTAGACCAAAGTCACTGATGAAAGTTGCCAGTTCTTCGATGGTTTGAAATTTGAAATGGTTTTAACGTAATTTGATTCCAATTATTCTGTTGAGAATTAAAACTTCAACCGAAAAGATAAGCGTTTAAAGAGTTTTAGGTTAATTAGTTATATTTAATTGACAGTTAAGCTGCTTAATGTTCGGCCTACTTCAGGTGCACTGTATTTCCGCTCAATTTTTTTTTTATATATGGTAATCATTTCTAGAATTATTACTTTTATCCTTTTTATTTGTGAAGCTTTGCTGCAATGGAGCCCATTTTGACTGACAAAACAACGGGGAATGATGATGAACAAATGAAATTCAACTCAGAAACATTTTGTCAACTAAAAAGATATAAAAAATGTGCTCTGTCAATGACATGCACCTGTTTATATTTCACTTACTACGGTTTTGTTCTGAAATACGACTTCACAAAAGCCAAACTCCTTACCTTAATCGCTTTGGCAATTTGCCTCTGGTTTTGCGCAGTGCTTGTCAGGTTTGGCTCGAGATTCTTAAAACCGAATTCATTCTTTTTCTTTATTAAAAAGAATCGGTCGAATGTAAAAAGCCTTTGTTTGAAGTTTTTCAAAGGAAATTTGATGCACATGGCAATATCGCTTTGCTATGGCAACTATATTTTGATGATTGCCGTTGGTTCTACAAAAAAGTTGATATGTTTGCTTGGAGCATCGTCATCAATAATATTGACGATATTGACTTGTAAAAATCCAACCAAGGTGGGTTGCAGAATAAATTATAAAGTGCATAAATTCCTTGTAATATGAATTTAGTTGAATAGTTAGGTAACAAAATATTTCCTTTAACCAGATAGATTGGAAAACTGTCAACTTGGCATTGGCTGCACAAACAGTGATTACGTCTGCAGCGTTAAGGAGTGATGTCGCTTATAAAATGTTTGAATTTATTTACGAAGAGAGCTTCAGAATGGTTTGTCTGTATCCGTCAAGAGGAGCAGCATTAGTTTATGGAGATCCATCATTTCTTCTTCATCCCATCGCCATGTATGTTAGTGTTCCTGACCCGTGCATTTAAATGTGAAATAAAAGGCCATTAATTGAATCCCCATTCCTTTTTTAAATATTTCAAATTAATATTAAATAATACTGTTAATGCTTGTTTATATCTAAGGCAAGTTACATTATTTAAGGGCTGCCCCTTTTCACAAATTTATCATAAACAAATAAATCATTATAAAACATAAAAAAAAACATCTAAGTTATGATTTAATTATCAATCAGTTCAGTAACCTTTCTTTCAAGGTAACTTCAGTCGTCATGTGGTCCATCTGCCTACTGGCGCTTGTTGCAAACATCCTTTCGAAGGTTTGTGTAAATATTGTTACGTGATGCCACATCTTTTAGGGCTTGTTAAATGCATCTTAAACTCATTCGAAGAATGAGTAACTGAAATTTTCTGACTTTTATCAATCCATGCATTCGATGAATTTAACATCACATCACGTCTGACATAATAAATTTATAAATAATTAATAAATAATAAATTCTATTTTTCAGATGAAAACATTCAGATATTTTCTTTTGAAAATTTCCGACATCAGTTTTCACACATTAATCTGGTTACTTTGCGTAACGAGTGGACTTATATCAGCCTTTACTTTGTCGTTCTCTCTCATACTTGGGGTTTGTTTAATTATCGAGTTAATTTTTAAATTCAGTGAGATCTAAAACTGACAAAAGTGCACTTACATACTCGGACCAATGACTGGTACATGAATAATTTGTTGTTTAAATGTAAACACTTTTAAAGCATTTTATCCAAAGTCTCATTTCTACAATTTGCTTTTGAAAACCATAATTTTGTTTAAGGTTTCAGTTCAAAAAATAATAACCTAATGTTATCAAAGTACTCATTTATCTGGATATGTTGACTTTTATAAAATGACCGAATTTTCTTACATTGTCGAATAAAATAATAGAATTACTAAAAATGTTCACTCAATAATTGCTGAATTGAATAATTTAGGTTCAACTAAAACACATCGTCAATGGAGTAGCAATGCACATCCCTGGCTCGACCGTCATATATTTCATTTCATATCCTAAAGATAGAATGACTGGACAGAAATTTGTCAGCATTTTAAAGGAATCAAAAAAGCAAGTTCATGTTTGATGCATACGTTCATGTATAACGCATATCATGATTTGTAAAAAAAAGTGCGATTATGTTGCAGATCTAAGCAGCATAATATGCAGTGGAATGTGCTTGGAAATGTCGCTGCTTGGACTCGTAATGGTTTCGTCATCGTTTGGATGTCCATGAGTTTTTTTTGGCTTGGGTTTCCATCTACAGATTCTTGGACAGCACAATCATCTGGTTAGGAAGTAAAACAGGCGTCGAACTGTCCATACAAGTTAGACACATTTCTTAAACTTAATTGTCTTGGACTGAATCTGTAGAATGCAATGTCATTGACCTTTCGTATTTTTTATTGAAATACTTGCAGTATGTTTGTAGGTAGCAGTAGGATTCCTCTTGAGGCCGATGGTTACATTGATTGGAATAGAATGGACAGATTCCATGCATAGCGCTCAGATCATTGCTGAAAAATTATTTGGAGTATCTAATTTAGCCATACGCCAGGTTGGGCATTCTGCAGCAACAGGATCGATCCAGGTCATTCACAGAAAGTTAATTACTTTTTATTAAAATGTATCCAGCACGTTGAATTCTCTGACAATCCGTTAAAATATGAATATATAAATTATAATTAACTACTAATAGAAACGAGAACAATCCAGGCAAATCATAATTACACAATGAGAGATAATGTTTAATTTTGTAATGCTTTAACTTCAAACTAAACTGGATTTACCCCCAAAACAGAACTCCTCAATCGCTTCGTTAACATACGCCTGTCTTGGATTCAGTAGTTTTGGATGGTATTGCATCGTCTTTTCGGTCACACACATCTTGGAATTGACTGACATTCGCATACTGCATTTTCCGTTCCTCAGATTTTTGTATGTGATCCATCTTTCTGGATTTTATGTTGCTGCCGTGGGAGCTATTCTTACACCCACAAATTTGGACTCAGACATTAACAGGAATGGTATGCAGGTGTATGGCTTATTTATTCCTAAATATGAGGAAATTATAGAGTGATGTTTTGGCATTTTAGTTTATATTTTTTATAATATAAATATTTAGTGAAAAAAAATAAAGATATTCGAGTGATAAACTTCACTTGTTAAACTAAGATTGCAATGAAATAGACGTAGACTTTTTTACCGGTGAGTGGGACGTCATCGAAAGAGTAAACCAATCACAAAACAATTTTCCCCAATTCAAAACCCTTTTTTAAATATTAAGAAGTTACAACTCAAGATCTGTATGACCGATTCTGATCGACCATAATTCTCAGTAAATCCATAAACAGTTATTTTTATTAATGTTAACCTTCATTCCAAGTAGTGGTTTCGACGCCTCTTAATTCGATTGTCAGAACAAAGCCTCAGTAACTGGATGAGTTTGAAGGTGAATTTAAAAATTGTGAAAAGTAAGACCGAGTTTGTTGTGCTTCTAATGACAAGTGCTAGTTAAAAGATTCATAGAAATTTTCGCAAAGTTATCAAATGTAACGATAGCCACATCATTAGTGTTTAAATACATTTAAATACTGGAAGCACTGCCATCGCATCGTGATATTGTGTATCTTTAAAGATTTACTTCTGCCTTCGTTTCTTCGCACCTGCGCTTGCTTTCTTTTGCTTTCCATGTGCTTTTCGAAGAAATTTGCATTTTCCACCATTCCTTTGTGAACTCGACGTGGATTTTTTGCGTTTGATCCCGCTGGCGTTAACCTTGCGTTTTTTCGAAACAACATTAACTTTCCTCGATTTGGTTCTTTTCGGTGTTGGATTCTGAGACTTGACGTCGGTTTTGGTGCGTAGACTCCATTTGCTCTTTTCGATGGCACTAAGACTGGAAGTAACATAGATTTATTCGTAATGGTGTTCGAATCAAAAATTGAAAATCAACCAACCCCCTCCAAAATCCAGCAGCTTCAGAAAATAATGTTTTGGTGTGCTTTGAAGGATGTTTGTTATTGCTAATGTATTCCTTAACAAATATCTGGTAACCTGAGAGTGCCTCTTAGGTTTACTTTTAAGGTGTTCATTTTTCTTGGCTCTAAAATGTGAGTTAAATAATCGAGAAAAAAATCGTGAAAACTTTACTGGAAAGACACTGTGCAAACAATTTACTGATAAATTTGCATTTCTCTCTTTGCCATTTCCAAACATTGTTGCCTGACACTCTGTGGAGATTGCCTCCACATTTCTCCGATGTCCTTCATACGACGACTGGGAGAACCAGGAACATTCTGAGTTTGCAACCTCAAAAACTGCCCGAACGCATTTGGAGGCCTCCTCAGGCAAAAATTTGAGTTCCCAGAATTCATGCGATTTAAAGAATCGTCCCAATTTCTTGACATCGCCCCTGACAATGTAATCTCAATAGTAAAATTGTTCTAAGTTAAAAAATAAAGGGAATAAGAATAATAACAGATGGAGTAAAATTCAACACTAAGAACGCAAACGAAAATAACCAGTTTGGAGAAGATTAAGAAGGCCAAATATTAAATTACGTCAGAACAATATTACGCATTAAAAACAAAAACCACTTAGTAATGAAAAGAAAAACAATAACATAACAATTATATAAAAAAGCAGATAAAACAGAAATAAACGAATAAGCTTTACAAATCAGTGAATACCAAGTCAACGCGCTGGAAGAACCTGGACCAGCCTTTTATCAATAAATTAGTTTAGCACCAATATCGTACGCTGGTGCAAAACTAGACATTCGTGACTAGCTCTAGAGCGTTTACGAGCATCCGCCCGGCTAGCTCAGTCGGTAGAGCATGAGACTCTTAATCTCAGGGTCGTGGGTTCGAGCCCCACGTTGGGCGAGGAGTTTTTGAGCGTCTCGCTCCGAGAGAATAGCGGATCGTCTC
>MPNW01000027.1:424109-436609 GCA_011800805.1 Hirudo medicinalis
AATTCGTTGGAGCCAGATTGTGCGGAGGTCGAGGAAATCGCGGCGCTACGGTTGTCGTCCCTGAAAGCGATCGAGTCGTCGGCAATGGAGACGTTACGAAGAAAGACCGTTTTCGAGCATCCGCCGGGATGAATAGCGGGATCTTAGTATGGTGTTGCATTTTTTCTTTATTTGTTTTTTGTTATTTTCTTCATTTGTAATATTTTTATTAATGACTTGGGACCATTGCGTGATAAATTTTGGATGGTGGCCATTTAATCTGTCCTGTTGT
Organism: Hirudo medicinalis; assembly: GCA_011800805.1. NCBI lineage: Eukaryota > Metazoa > Annelida > Clitellata > Hirudinida > Hirudinidae > Hirudo > Hirudo medicinalis. The sequence goes on from MPNW01000027.1 coordinate 424,381, forward strand.
CGTAAAATTCTGTTGGTTACTGATGTCACAGTCCAATAAGAATATTCGTGTTAGCCTGCTTCAGGCCAATGGGATGTCGCACGGAATGTTATTGGCTGTCTGAGTCATGAATTATTAAATTTTTGCTTGGATCGAATGCGCTGCTTATTCGCGATTCTGAACTTCGATTGGTTTACTTTCTTTTGTCATCAGATTGGATGGTGCTATGTCGTGACACATTTTCATGATTAATTTTAATTATTAATTACGTCACTGACTCTCTCTGGCTTCTTAGCGTTGGATGAATTGGAAGAAAATCATTTTAAAAGCAACGAATTTATGTGCAAATTGAAAGCTTACGCTCGACAAAACATTGAACATACAATTGGAAGAGGAAATGATACTACAATTCGATATTATCATCGGTCACTCGAAAAAAGAAATTCACGACTGTTTCTTCACAAACATTCGAAGCTTGTAAAAGGCACAAAAGTAAAACAAAAGAAATGTTCATGATTAAATGTTAACAACCATTTTTATAATTGCACACGATATTAATATTTGACCACATTAACATTTAACATTAACAGATTTTATGTACAAATGTTTATTGCTATTTTCATGAACATTTCAATAATTTCTTATAAAATTGGTTGTCATGTTAACGAACTGAAAATAACAAACATCTAACAAATTTCTTCACACAAATATCAGAAATAGTCGATATCAAATACTTCACAGTTAATATAATTTGACGATCACTCAGTTTGTAACATCTTTAAATGGAATAATATTTTGATTGCAATTACAAATTAGTTGTCTCGACAGGCGTGTCTCAATTTTTCGGTGGCAATTTCCTTTGGATGTGCTATTTGAATGTGCTCATCGAGCAATTTGTTATCTTCAAAATCTTGCTTTCCACACAAGTGGCAATAAAGCTCTGAATCGGGACCTTTATCTTCAATTCCAACGATTTCTGCTTCTCCCTTCAAACAATGACCACGTTCCACTTCGTCGTTTGCTTCGTCATTCGATTGAACTTTTTTCGATGTGGTCAGGTTGAGAGCTTCGCACGGATCGCCATTTGCTTCCGGAAATGATTTGCTTGTATCTTCCGTATTTGAATCTTTGTGAACTTTTGGAATTAATCCAAAATAAAATGGAAAATTTTTTCCTGCGTTGTATTCATTTTCTCGAAACGAATGGCTTGATTCAATATTTTTAAAGGAAGCATCATAACCTTTTGAAAATTCTTTCTGATTGCATGAGTTATGTTTTTCCCTCACAGTTTTAGACGGCAGAATGGAATTACACCTTTTGGGACTGCTAAGATATGTCTCGGAGTATTTTTCGTCATCACCAACTTGATCGTGATTTTGTTTGGGGAGGGATGGAATTTTTGAAGAAAGTTTATTGTTACGAAGCCTGATGACGGTATCGGTTATACTTCGTTCCACGGAATAATTGAGATCTAATATATTTAATGCGTGATCTTTGGCCGGCGCATCCGATGATTTTGAACTCACGAATGAATCGTGAAAGTCAGAATGAAGACATTTCTCTTCTGATTCGGAAGTGCGCAATTTCTTTTCTTCCGGCTCGATTTGTTCGCAGTTGTTCAAGGAGTCATTGTTTGTCATAATAACCTGTGACGAATACTTCGTAGGAATGCTACTTTTGCGTTTGCTACTTCGCGAAGAAAAATTTTCTTGTTGAATGCCGTGTTTGACCGCCGATACCTGACCGTTTGTGGACAGATTAATTACCTCAGAACTGTCGTTACAATCGGAAATGACGTATTTGTTGTCTGCAAATGGACCCGATGTTACGTTCTTAAATGGATACTTAACATCGACCGAGTCGGATGGGTAGTTGCTGCAAGACGAAAGATCTTCCGCTTTGAAATCAGCAATCTGCATTTGCCGAGGTGAAGTCGACCCCTCGCTTTTGATATCTTCATCTGAATCGTCCTCTGCCATGGTCGAATAAACTATTTGCATCTCGCCATCGGTTTCTTCAAAATCGTCTTCTATTCCACCAATAGATTGGGAGCTGTTGGCTAGTTGCTGCTGAGATTCTTGTTGAAATGGTTGATATCCTTCTGGTAGCTTTCTTCTAACAGTTTGAGGCATATGGAGTTTGGGATTGGGGTTGGCACTGTGTCTGTTCCGACTGCGTCTCGAACTAAACATCATCGTGCAACCTTCGACAGTGCACCTGTGCATTTCTTTGAGATGGACAGCACTATAATGGATTTTTAAAGCTCCTTTATCGCAGAACGTTTTGTGACAAGCCGTGCAGAGAACTCTCTTTTTTCCAGATGGAGATATGAGCGTTCCTCCATATCCGGGCGTAGGTTGCCAAGGTCTCTTGACGGTCGAACCTCCTGAATTGGCTTTACGACCCTGTTTCAACTGTTGGTGTTTGGCAAGGAGAACTGCATTGCGCTCAATTAAGCTGGAAACTCCCACCGGAATGGCCGATGGAAGAACCATTAGGGGCTGTTTTGATTGCTGAGAAACTGTTTGAGGAGCTCCTTTCAACTTATCCTTGATGCTGTAATTTATAGCAGAGTCGTTGCTCGAGTTGAGGACTTGAACAGACAACGAATCCAACTTGGTGGACGCTAGCTTCGGTAAATCAGTTGGTAAAGCTCCTGAAACGAGTAACTGGCGGTTCAAAAGTGCGGCTGCCACAGAAGTGAGTTTATTATCAGAACCTTCATTCTTAGGTGCTGATGAATACGTCGAAAAAGCACTTTGCAGTGCTGCCGGATTTGTCAGTGCAAAATTTAAGAGAGCCCGTCCACCGTCCAATTTAGCCAGGTTGGCCATATCTAGAGGACTTGGAACAAGTACCTTTTGCTGAGATTTTTGTTGTTGCTGCAACTGTTGTTGCAAATTTAAAACGGCATTCTTCTGCAGCAGTTGTAGCTGTTGAATGTTTGATTCTTTTCTAAATTCTCCAGAATCCAGTGACTGTAAATTGCGCACGGGCGATCGAATCAAGGTGGATGGAGATACGCCCGGGTGAGCCAAATTGCCTGATATGAATGCCGATAGACCTACGTTGTGGCAAGAATTACCCGAACCGAGATTCTGCGAGGCTATTGCTTGAGATGTCGTGGGTCCACTCGAAGCCATCGTCGAAGGTTGAGAGACAAGTCCACAGTTTCCTCCCAACATGGCTGGTACCAAATTCTGAAAAATACTAGGAGCCAGAAACCTAGCAAAATTGGATGCCGCACCAGTCAAATGCGGATACATAAATGTCTTCGTCAATAACTGAGCTGCATCACAGCTTTTTAACAAGTTTTGCACGTTTCCAAATCCGAGCAAGTTGTTCGTAGCAAAAGCAGAGTTGCCCATTGAAGCCGCAGTAACCGAGTTTGACGTTTTAAAGGAGCCAATCGAAGACGACTGAGTGGCGTTGAGCCTAACGTCCGCTGTTGACTTCATGGCTTCCGTAGACTGCTTCTCCTCGTTGACGACATCCTTGACGACCTTTATTTCGCTTTTATCGACATTTTCTTCTGCCACCAAATTCTTCACCAACTTCTCACAACTCTTTTGATTTGATTGAATGGAAGGTTCGTTGATATGTGATGTTATCAACTTTGAGTAAATCTCAGAGGCAGATTTGTCGTGTGATTGTTTTGAAATCAAAGGAACTGAATTCACTTCGAGGCATTCGCTTTTCAAAGGAGGAGAACTCCAATCATTTGGTGTCTCGTGTGAATTTGCAATGAAATTCAAAGCTATTTCTCTGGTTTCTTGAAATCTCAGAAACTGAGTGACAATCAGTTCTTCCTCCTCGTTTGTTGCCATCGACCATTTTTCCAGGAGGTGACCATCTCGATCCTATGTAAATCAGATACTTCGATTAAATAAGCGCTTAAATCTGTTCCATTCATCAATATTGTATTCTACATATTTTATATTTTAGTTTATTTACAAAGAGAAGTAACAGCCGATTGGAAAAAATTAAGTTATATGAGTTATAAAGGGAAATGCAAATAAATTGTATTAAAGAAATAGAGAAATAGCTTCTTACAGCTAGCATGTATCCTCTCGAGAAATCCTCCAGAGTCCATCCAAACGAATGAAGCACTTGTTCCACTTCTTTTTCACTCATGGTTGAAAACAATTTGTCCATCAAAATCTTCAGTCGTAGAGGACAACCTTGAGAACCGTACAGAGCGAGACTGGCCACGTCGAAGACCATCTTTGCTTGATTTGATTCCTTCACTTCATTTGCACATCGAAGTGAAATGTCGGCTGGACTCTTTGGTTTTATTTGACCATCTGACAAGAAGAGGGTCTGGTCTTTGTCCTGAACAGAATCAGAAGACGTCAGAGAATCTGGTGTCAGAGGATTTTTTGGAATGACGTGGTTTGAATTGAAGTCTCTACTCGGAGTGAATGTTGAAGAAAACGGGGCAGTTGAGGATTGAAGACAAGAGGGAGATGGAGTGGATGGTGGTGGAGAATTCGAAGGACGTTCAGAAGTTGTTGATGTTTTGGATGGTGAACCGCGACTATTTGTCTCAGTTTCGATAGTTTCTGTGGGTAGGATTAATGTTTAATTCAATTTTTTAAAGGGTTTTCGTTAAAAATAATTGTCTTAATAATACTGAAACAAAAAGAACTCACCATGAGAAATTGGTTTAGCGAGGACAATATCTGTTCTTTTTTCTTCTCGCTTCGTCATTTTGTTCACAGCTGCCAATAAGTAATTCCCATTATCTGATTATAACAATAATATTGATATTGACATTATTAATTATCATATTACATTATTAATATTATTATTCTTTTATTGGACCACTATAGAAGTGAGTTTTGATAAAATTTAAATTTAGTCCGATAATGTCAAACATCTTCGTTTGTTGAGAGCGTGTTAATGTCATTCTTTAAATAATGTTCCATGAAGCTGGTAATTCCCTAAACGTATGAAATTGTTTGAAAATGCAGGCTTCATCGATCGAGGATTACTTCTATCAAAGTCTAATCCAGGAGACCAAGTGACAGCTTAATTCTACGATAATATAGGTGAGCCTTAATACGTCGCCAGCCTTCTTTCTCCATTGCTGTTCGCATTTTAAAGAGTAACTCTGTCGTTATGACGTCCACTGAAACATATTTCATAGCTTTCAACGTAATTGTCTCCTCTCCTTCACTATATTGCATAAATACGACCTTTTCCATTTCTGCTTGATAAGCCATCCACGGCGTAATTTTCAATTGAAATTTGTTGTCATCGCGAATATTCATTTCACTCTTCAAGACAAGGTCGAGACACGAATGTGACCTTCTCATCTCAGTTTATCCAATCATTTATGCAAATATATGCCGATAAATTTCAGTAGATTTCTAATGAAATAATACGTGTTCATCTTTACAAAGATAATTTCAATTAAAAATCATCGATAGAAGTAACACATGTTCGTGTTGGTGGCAACGAATTTCAAGGAACATTTTAAGGAATACTATGTTTTTCAGTGGAACTTCAACCAAATTCAAAACTTCAAATTAAAACTAAAATTTTCAAGAAATAAAACTTTAAAATGAACAAAAATAAAGATTTGTTAATTTACTGACCATGGAAAACCCATCCATGCTTGCACGACTGACAAAATCTAAGCCTTTCTTTTTCAGGTTGAAATGAGGAACACGAACAATTCGGTGTCGTGCAGTGAATGACCTTGAAAATGTTATTTTTAAACTGAAAACGGTGGAGGACAAAATTAAAAATTAAAAAAGGAAACTAAAAGTTGACCTGAATTGAAACGAATTGAACTGAATTGAATAAAATGCGAAGAAACAAAATAAAATAAAAATCCTTCGTGTTTACGAAATTCATTTATTTGGTGCATTGTTTTCCTGAAAACCTTGAAAAATAATCCAGGATTGGTGTCTTATAATTTGCTTTTTAACCACGTCACTGTTTTCACGAGACATATTTCATCTCGTCACCCGAGGATAACCTTTCGTCCAACAGAAATAAACAATTGCCAGTCATTTCAATGTCACCTTGGTGTTGGATGTCAACTTGACATTAGTAAGATTCTAACTTATCCACATTTAAGATGATAACACCATATCCATGCCTTACATGTTCAATATTTACTCAATACTTGCAGTTACTCAATACTTGTTTAAATGACATCGAGTACTTATTATTATTATTACTATTATTATTATCGTTATTATTATTATTATTATCATTAATATCATCATCATTATCATCATTATTATAATATTTGTGCATAATAACNGAGTACTTTTTTATTATTATTGTTATTATTATTGTTATTATTATTATTATTATTATTATTATTATTATTATTATTATTATTATTATTATTATCATCATTTTAAAATTAAATCGAATTATGAAGAATGAAGAGAAATGCTATAAGAACTTGTTGAAATAACTTATTATGAATCAATATTATTAAGAGCTCTTATCAACGCAATGTTTACGTGTAATGAGTCGATGTATTGAAATAGTTTGAACTCATCGGACCTGCATTATTGCAATTCTACACGCGTCACAGAGCAGAAGAGTGAAAGAATACGAGCAGCGAGACTTGCTGTCACTCTTTGATGGTCACACCAAACCGTGACGCTTCAATTTCCTAGGACATGACTGACTCTCCTGCTATCGGTCCACTCCTGTTCAATTATGCTACGCATGTTCATCGCAGTCAGGAAATTGTGGTTCTTCCTCCGTCACATGTCATAAAGCCTTCCATGCAAATGTTCAACATTCATTCGTACCAGTTCTTTACCATCTTTCAATAAAATATTTATTAATTTGGAAATGCACAAAATATTAGAAAAGAAATATTTTACTACAGGTTCGTATTTTTGAAGGGAACCTTTTTGAACGGCAGCAAGAAGGTGCGAGATGCTTGTTGAGAGCAGGTCGCTTAAGAAATGGAGGTTGGCGAGCAGCACGGGTTTGCAAGTAAGCAGGACTTTTGCTATCATGACAAGCCGTTGCTAGACGCAGTCACTTCTCAGAGTCCTCTCGCCGTTATCATCATCTCACCTCCTCCATCCTGGAAGAAGTGGCACGCAGCAGCGGATGATTCAAGTGAGACTGTGTAGCATCGTCGGTAGGAGCTGTGATGCTACCTTGCAGCGATTTTTCCACGTAGGTGTGAACGTCCGTGCACGGAACGATTCCACTTCAGTCTTGTCCCCCGGAAAGTGAGAGTTCTCAAACTGAAGCACTCCCGCTCAGTTACCTACTTCAATCGTTCGCCATGTCGTGCGTACGTCATGCTCGTTTCAAATATCCTATTCCCCTCCACCAAGGTTCATTCGAAGTTTATTTAGAAAGGACAGATTCTGCAAAAGAAGAAGTTTCAAGAAGCAATAAGGAAATTGAAGAACTTCGCTCGAGGCAAACATTTGCGTGACACTGTCCTCATTTCAGAGTCATTTTCCTTCCAAACGACAAACCTGTGCATTCAGTGTTGTTAATTATTTATCTCGTTTATTATTTGTAATAAATATTTATATTAATTACTTAATTAAGTATTTAGTTCAAATGTTTATCATTCAATTCATTTTGATTTGAAAGCTGATCATTTGAAGAAAACTCGGATCGAATTTCTATGGATGTCGTAGAACATTTTTGTTATAACTATAATTTATATTACATAATAATAGCAATATTAATTGTTCTACTTATTTATAATAAGAAGAGGAAATTGTAAGGAAGAAAAGACATGAATGTACAGACTGTTACTTTCTTACACGTAAGCATCAGAAGCCTTTGTCTGATGACCTCCCAAAAAGGACATTATATTGTTACGATATTATTACATATTATTATATTATTACGTATTATTACATATTATTATATTATTAAGTAAATAAGTATTGCAACATAATGTATCATTTATAAAATATGTTAGTAACGCATCACGTTAATATCATAATGTATTACTTCATTTATTGTACTTAATGAATGACACACGAAATGCTTTTAAGAGATAAACATTGCTTAATAACTTGTCGACTGTTGTTAATTTTCAACCATTTGTTGTTCCAAGAGATGAATTCTCGGAGGATTGATAAACTAACGGGTGTCGCTCGTAAGTGGATCGATCGTATGAAGATGTTTCTAATCAAATCTCCGTTACAATCCACTCAACCGTTCATCCTTCCATCCATCCTTCCATCCATCCATCCATCCATTCAAGAAATCCACCAAGAAAGTAGAGGTGTGATCGCAAATGAGGATGAGACAGAAGTTTGAAACATGGCACGTAAAACTGATGGCTTGCATTGTGACATTCACTTCAACATGAAAGCGTATCTTTCTCGAATAAACTTAAATAAATGAATAAATAAATAAATAATTTTATAAACTTAAATAAATAAATAAATTTTATAAACTTAAATAAATAAATAAATAAATTTTATAAACTTAAATAAATAAATAAATAAATTTTATAAACTTAAAATCATTCCTCCGAAACGTTTCGATTTCTTGTTTTATTGAATTGATTCGAGATCAAGTTGAACTTTTAAAAATGTCTAATTAACGTAATAAATAATATTTTAATAATTACTATTATTAGATGACTAACTAATTATTATTATTATTATTATTATTATTATTATTTATCCGATCATGATGTGTCAGAAAGTTTGCCTGTGTACATTAATAACATGAACATCCATACTTAACAAATAAGCCATGTAATATACTTGCTATGTCTTTGTATTTATTTTGAATTTAATTGACGACGATTAAATGTTATCAGGATTTAAACGAGCTCGATCAAGGAACAAAATCAAAAACCCACTTTTTCAATCTCAGGAGACGAGTTTGCCATGTTTGGTTGTTTGCCACGAAGAACGACAGAACAATTGAGCGCCTATCTTCAAGGATTTATTGAAAAAAGTTGTTGAAAATTTCAAAGGGACAACTGACGACCGGCCCCGGAGTTGTTGGTCGTCGAAAGTTTCATAAAACTCTTTCCAGGCAGATGCGCAGAACAAAGAAGAACTCCATGTGCGCTATTTATTCTCCTGCCATTCCTTCCAGTCACAGTCTCATCTTTCCATCCCTGCCACACGTGCGTGTGCTGCCGTGTGCGTGATAAGGTCTTCTGAGTGGACACGTCTGCAGCGTTTGTAACTTTCCGGGGAGTTATGTAATGGAAATAATCAAAGATATTTTTTATTTCTTATTTTTGTCTTTGTTTTTGCACTTTCAACGGTAATTCTTGTCCTTGCAAAGATTTTAGTTTAACATAACATAACAATAATTTATAGTGGCTTAAGTAGACTAATGTCTGTGTGATAAACCACTCCACAGCTTGACTCTACTCACAATTACGATTGAATTACATTTTGGTTAAAAATGATTTCGATTGCAAAATCACTTGTGGCTCGTAATTAAAGCAATGTGACATTGAAATGCTACGAAAAATGAAGTAAAAGTTAGTTTAATGTAAAGGAAAGGAGACTACACGCATGTAAAGAATGCAGTTCTTGCATGTGAGTAATTAACTGCTGAAGATCTCAAAGACTTTGTGGTCTACGAATAAATAAACGTGAAGAGTCGTAATGACTGCTAACACGCTTCCTCCCCCTCCTTTGTTATTTCACGTGTCCAGGAATCGTCACGGACCTCGCATGTGGGTGACTCACCTTGAACATCCCACGTTTTCCTGTCAGAAGAATTTCTTATCTGCAGTCCTCCGTGCAACTGTTATCAAGCACGTCCTGTTGTACGTGATGCTGCGTTCCACGCACAACAACAATATTCGTTAATAATCATAATCACGCTCATCTTTCCTTTACACGACGACACGTGCTGCGACTCTTCTAATGAACGAATAATCCAGTGAATGAATTGATTGATTGAATGAATTAATTAAATTGCGGAATTGTATAATTGCGCAATCGTATATTAGTGGAAATGTTGAGCAGTTGATGAGAAAGTCGCACGAGCGGATGTGTTGCTTCCGTTCCTGAGGACGACATGGAAGAACAAAGTCTCGAGTGAGAAACCTTTGTTTCAAGTTTTAACAGGAGATGCGTGTGTCTCGGTTTAATAATTAACAGCCTCCGCTTTGGATGTTCGAACGTCGAACGAGGGAGTCCACGAGAAGCTGATCATCATCCGAGAAACTCCAATCCAAGCAATCGCAAGCTTCCTCCAGAATACGATCCTCTCGCACGCACTCAACATAGCTGCACAGACCTCTGTTCAACTTTCTGTTGCTCACCTAAGCTAGAAGTCGCTCGAGTTGCTCAAGCCTTACGACTGCAGCAACGAATTGTTTCCAGCAGAAGACTTTCAAAGTGCCAGCTTAACTGTTGTTGTGCGATCATCTTGAGACTCGAGAATACCGAACGAATAACATGCCGTGCCACACAAAGCCACTATTCGTGATATTATTTTAGTAACGGACAATTATTATTTATTATTTTGCACGATTATTGTAAGAATTTAAAATCTAAATATTGTTTGCAAACAATATTACATAAATTATTATTTATTCGAGTTGAACACGTTTTGCAAACACTAACTGATTACTAAATGGTTTAATACCGATTCTAATTACAATTACAATTACTGAGAACGAAGCCGCCATCAAGTGGAAGACAGAAGTTCATCTGGACGTGCTCAGGATTGTGGATGGAAGCTCACGTGCCTTCCTATGTGAGAGGTGCTCCAAGTTCAGAGAAGCTGACATGTGCAAGTTTTCAATAACAAGCTCACCAAGACAGTCACGGAGAACATAAACATCAGGGGATGGAGTGGAGATAAGTGCGCAGACGTCGAGGTGTTCAGCTTGGCTATCCATCCCTCCATCCATCCATCCATCCATCCATCCATCCATCCATGCTCCCACATCACACGATTTCGTGATCTTCGGTTGCTAGGTAACAGAGTACTCAATAAGTTAGAGCAATTGTTCGAACAATTAGAAAACTAAATGAAGGAAAACACGATTGTATTTTGACAGGAATTCTTACTGACTTCATGCTGAACCTCTGCAGTCGCCAAGTGAAGCTGCGACGTCGTTATCGGGGATGAGATCACAATGTTGCTGTCTGTTATTGTTGCTCCTATCATCGTAGTTGTTCATGATGTTGTTATCGCCGACTACAATGCAGAGTGTTGTGTTTTCACATGCGTTTGAATGTCATCGTGAAAATATACGTGAGGTCTTATTAGCTTATTAATTATTACAGCTTTATTGAGTTTGTTTGCTTCGAACGATAACGACATGTTTAAAAGTAAACTTAAAAAACTGGTAAATGTGTTGCTGCGTAGCAATCGTCAGAAATCATTTTTCACTGTTTTTTTAAATGGTTGATAATGAAATGGCTAGCAACACAAAGTGCTTAAACAGTATACAATTTGACGACACGATTGATGCTGCTTTAAGTTTACTGGATTTGTTAACTAATTTATTAACCATTTATTAGCTAATTTATTAATAACTCCGCTTCTTCATTAATAAATTCTTCGAGTGGTCCACCCCAAAGTCATTCACAGTCAACCCCTCGAGCGATTAAGCTCTTGTTAGCCAGTCCTCTTATACTATCTACCTGTCTAGGTTCAGTACTCGTGGGGATCGCATGAGACACGTCTCGTTCCTTATCATTGTTTTATCATTATGACTTCATCTTCTATCTCAAAGCTCATTCGGTCCATAAAATTAATAAATTATGCTAATTAAACGACTTTATCGTTTTATTAAAATCCAGTCTCAAATATCGTCTGGCATGTTTCATGTCTTTGAAGCAATTCAATAATATTTCAAGGAGTTATTAATAATTTTTGTTGATTGACATTTATTTTAATGATCATAAAATGTTAACATTTCAAAGTTACTCAAAATTATCTTTCTGTCGCTAGTTGGCACAAAATATTCACTCCTTGGCTCACACGAAGGAAATAAACGAAGATATTTCTGCGTATTGCATTCCAATGTGACAAATTGTATTAAAAACAATGGCGACCTGATTTTTAATGGTCTCGGTGTCATTAAAATAATGCATTTTAATTAATTTGAAATTACAAATCCAACATCACTCAAGGTTAATGGTTTGTTCGTGTTATGCTTTCAGGAATTTACAAATGATTTCTTTGAAGAGCATATTAAGTTGTCAGTTAGCATCACTTAAGCACTTGTGGTCATAAGCAGTAGTCCCATCGGTGGTCACAGAATCTCTCGCTTAAATTTCAATCTGACATTCCGACATGA
>MPNW01000027.1:439109-464628 GCA_011800805.1 Hirudo medicinalis
TTAAGGCATGGCTTCCCGTGGACAACAAACTCCACCCTCTCCTCCGCCTCACCATCTCCCCTTCTTTCCACGACCTTATCATCTCTCCGGCCTGCTGTGAGGGTTGACCTTAACTTGTCGACGAGGAGTCAAATTGTTGGCATTTTAATGTAATTATTGTTTTATTATCTTTCGTGTTTTCTCTCTTCATTTTTAATGAATTTTTTTTATAATTTTTAACATAATAAATATTTAACATATAATAATAACAATAATAATAATAATTATTATTATTATTATGCTAATAATCAATAACAATATTATTATTATTCACATAATAACAATTATTAATGTTATTACATGTTATATTATTATTATTATTGTTATTTATCAATTATTGCTATTATAATTAAAAAATATGATTCTTGTTATTATATAATACACTATTATTATTATTATTATTAAAATTTATTAATTATATTATTGCACTAATAAGTTATGTTGATGTTCTTGATGATAGTTTTTCAAAAGGTTTGGAAGAGTGCCGCTTTGTTTCGATCGACTGAATTACTCGGAATTTTGAAGAATCGAATCGTCCAATCAGAACCGAGCAGACGAGGATGGAAATTATTTATCGCCATAAATATTACCAGTTACCGACGCTATAATTATTTATATTATTATTATTACTATTATTATTATTACTATTATTATTATTACTATTATTATTATTATTATGATTATGATTATGATTATGATTATGATTATGATTATTATGATTATTATGATTATGATTATGATTATGATTATGATTATGATTATGATTATGATTATGATTATTATTATTATTTAATTATTATTAAATACAATGAAATCAAAAGCTGACTTGTCAACGTTTAAAGCAAGTATTGAGAAAACAGGGGTTGATTTTGGTGCTGACGAAGCATGGAAAACTTTTACTTTCCGTTGATTCTTCACGTTCCTTGGACCTGCATCCAAGAGAGTCTCATCGACTTCACTCGATGGAAAAGGATTCAAACAACCTGCCTTCATTCCGCCGTCCTGAAACGCAAATAATTTTCTGATGCGGTCAATCGCATTTCAAATGTACGCAGTGTTTGCAAACTTACAGAAATACAATATTTTGAAAATTATCAACTGATTTAAATGATTTGATTTGTAAATGAATTAATTTAATATTTATTTTCCAGTAAATTGCAACTCAAACTTAAATAAAAATTTTGAATCGTTAAAGTTATGATTTCTAAAAGCACAAACGTCATCCAAACAAACTCGTTTGGCAGGCGATGATGGTTTGAAAGGAGTTTTCTGCACGAAGTTTGGTTTTACGTTTGGTTTCACTTTCATTCTTTGCTTTCCGTCCGACTTGTATGGATTCTCATCAAAAAAAGCTTTCGGGGCCAAATTTATTTTGAACGACTCATCTTTCATCATGTTTTTGTGCTTCAAAATGTCATCCTATGAAAAACAATTTCCTATCGGTGTTTGCCAAGATCAAGTCCAACGAAAGATTTAATTTCTGAAGATGTTCTTTAAGATGCTCACCTTGGTTTGTAATTTGTAAGCGTCGTAATCATCAGCCATGTGCTCGAAACTTCGGGCGAAAGTACTTCCAGGATTTCTGTTAGCGATTGATTTCAATCCATTTACTGCATCAGGGGGCGTCCGCAGTGGGGGGAGGGGGGAGCAGGGGGGAGAAAATGCTCCCTCCTGGATTTTGTCAAAATACTAACATCTTGACAAAATACTACTACTAAAATTTTCAAGTTTCTAAAATTTACTTAACCTACTCACTCGATTTTGACCATAACTTATTTTAATGTTTGTGTTCGTGAATAGTTATTCTATGCAAAAACGCCATTTTGTGTCTGTTTACGACCTCAGAGGATTTGTTGTCAACAAGTTTACATTCTTAAAGATATAATATATATTGTATAACATAACATAGCTAACGTAAACATAGGTTGACGTAATTAAACTTAATTAACTTAATTAAAGCTTTAATTCTATTATAAAGATAAATACTATGAATTACGTTGTCTTGTGATCAGCAACCTCTTTCTTCATCGTGCCAAGTTCAACAAATGAATTAAAAAATACTTTGCCCCCACACACACAAAAACTTCTGCGGACGTCCGTGACTCTATCCACTTTATTATTTTATTAAATCAATGGAATTTTAATAGAATGTATAATAATAATAATAATTTTATATTTATTTCTTGTAAGATCACATGATAATACAAACAATCACTCATTACCCACAACAATTCCAAGCTTTCAGTTGAACGTCCTTCTTGGACTTTTTAGATTTCTTTTTGTCAGAGTGAACAGGCGTTTTTAATGCGGAGCTCATAGCGTCTGGTGGTCCCGATAAGCATCCATAATAACTTCCTAAACCTGATCTACAATATATATATATTGATGCAACCATTTAAAAGTGAACGGAAACCCAAAATCGTTTGAACATCTCACGGTTTCTTCGGACCTCCAGTTGGTAAGAAAGCTTTTCTGTTTTCCGTTGTGTTTCCTCCGTGAGGACTTTTTTCGCGGTTGATCTTGGAAGATTTTTTTGGCGCCTCGCCGTCAAAAGCTCTGATGAATTTGTTGTCGAAGTATCCGTCGCAAGTTGCTGACTTCGTCTTTGCGGCTCCTATTAGCATTTGCTTTCCTTTGCTGGCATCGGCATTAAAGACATTCCCTTCAACAGTTCAGTTCCTAACTTACGTTAGTCATCATGTCTCAATGACGAAAGGTGAGTCATCAGAATACACTGAATTCTATAATTAAGTACAACACTCTTTTCTGTGACTTCACCTTATTTGTTAAAAAAAAGCACTCTCACCTGACTGGCTCCGGTATTCGTCTCCAATTGAAATGTAACCCATTTCCTTAAAAATTCCAAGTCGATCTAAATCGGACTTGCCAAGCTTTCCAACTTCTTTGTTGCTCCTTTTGCGCATGTCGATTCGAATTAAACACGACCACTTGACTCAATCTCGACAGTAAAACTCACTAACGAGCTTCCATAGCAACCACAATGTGCTTTGCAGGGATGCGCGAGTATTAAAATTATTTATTATCTTCAAGGAAAGTAGATACATCGAATAATCGAATATAGATGGAGCAAGAACACTTCACATTCGTTTAAGCGATGACCTATCAGGATGACTTCAAAACATTGCGCTATCAATGAAGTGGAAATGAAGAAGTTGGGGACTCAACAAACATTTCAAACCTGAAGAATGGTTTTTAAAACAACATGTCAAAATACGACAGCGAAGTAATGCTAATACTGAATGATGCTCCGAATGCAGAAAAATATCCTCATTAAAACATTTAGTGCAGAAAACAAAAATTTAAACGAAAAATCACGGGACATCTCGATGACTTGAATCCTGAAACTTAAAAAGGTAACTCAACTGATGTCATGTTTAAGCGCTAAAACAAAACTGCCGACACTGTTAAACGAACGAGAGAAACCACTCTAGACTAGAACGACTGAATATGTTGATTGAAAGTAATGTCATTCGAGGGCATAATGTGTACTTGTAAGTAAATACGTGAATGAAGCCGTGAGGATACATTGATGTAATATGCGAGGGTGTAAGTGATGCACGTAAGGAATGAAGTCATGGGGATGCGTCGCACGAATTTGACATCGGCCTGAAAACATCGGCATTTGCAAGTTATTTCGGTCAATTTCAATAAAATTTAAAAACAATCAAAAGAGATGACTTATGACTTAATGTATCAAACGTGAAATTCTGAGATAACATGTCGGTGCGTGTAGATTAACTCATTAAAAATATCGGCATTCAATGAAGGGAACCGAATCCTTAAAAGGAAAGTAAACGTCGTCGCTCTTCCGACTTTCTCAAAAGCGTCAAGCGACTTCTTCGGAGAGTAGCACGTCTTTCTCGTCGTTCCGGTTCGAAAGCAGTCCCGGCATGTAAAGGGGTCGACCGGAAGCCTCCCCAGATGAACTGAAAGTATAACGATCCTTGGAGGCCATTTATGATTGTTTGTTGTGATATTGTTTAAAAAATAAAATCGCAACCAAAAACCGAGTCAAAATAAATCAAAGGTTTACGGTTTCGTGGCTAAAACTTAAAAGCAGGTTCGAGATCGAACCGGGCAAATCCTCCAGAGGGAAGGGAGCGGACTCCGAAGCGAACGCCTCCGTAATTTCCTCCGTCTTTGGCACAACGGTCGTACTCGAAGCCGGATCCCCTGCAATCGAACGAACCCTGCATTCCCGAGGACGGAGCGACGGCAGACGAGGAGGAGTGCTGAACGTACTGTTGGTAGTTCGGGTGGAAGTTGTGAAGGGCGTCGACCACGATGTCCCTGGGATTCATGGTTTCCTTCAGATTCGAAGAAATGCTCTGCAACGTACGGCCTCCCGAGCCGCAACAAACCCCTCCCGCTTCCCCTCCGATCCGATAGGGAGAGCCTTCGCACCTGTCGTAGTGCCGTCGTCAGAGGATCATTAAAAATGTTAAATGTAAATGTAGTTCATTTATATAGCGCCATATGCATAGCATCAGAGGCGCTTTTTGTCAACCATTTATATAGTGCTCCTTCCCAAGGGCGCTTGTGGCAATGCAGGCTGGGTTTCGAACACGACACATTACGACCGTTGCCATTACCGCCGCATGCAGTCGCCCCGTACGGCCAACCTGCAAGCCAAAAACATATTTAAACAAAACATGTTAAAATATATTTACTTCGAATCTCTTCAATTAAAGAATCAAAATGAAATGCATGAAGCGGGAACTCGTACTCTCTTGCTTCCTTCAAGTAGGTGGAATGAGGGAAAGCAAATCGTAGCAAGATGGCAGCGAGGAACATTTCGATGCAAACGAGGAAGTTCTGGTACCCGGCAGCGACCGTTCCTTCCGCGATCCTCGAATCGAAGACTTCCACTGCGCTGATGACTTCGTACATTTCCAAGATGGCCAGTAAAACACCTTTTCATAACATCAAGCCATTTCATCAATCAGACACCACCAATTCAAATAACTTTGCAATCTTTACAAATGATTGTAAACTTCCTTTCATTTAAAGTTTATGTTATTGTCGTTAATATGTCAATAATAAGTTATAACTATTATAAATATAAAAAAGATAAAACAATAAACAAACAATCTTTAAATAATATCCAACCCTGCCAGAACGATAGAAAAATGATCGATTTAACTGAGAGAAACTTTAGCAAGGGGTCGTAAGGTCGCAGCATGTTCTTCGTGGCCGAGAAGAAGAGGAAGAGGGCGTAAAGGGCAAGCCCCACGCTGATGTTGTACACGATCGTGACGTACAAGTAACTGCTTTGAACTCTGCAATATTAAAAGCTTAATTTCAATGGCAGGGTTAAGATTAAGCACTGAACATTTATCTTATGATTAAGCAATGAAATGTTCACATTTGTATTTATTATGCATTATATTATTATTATATTATATTATAGTATTATTTATTAACGCAACTTCTTTAATGAACCTGAAATTGCCTTCTTCGTAATAACCGAGAGGATGAAGAATAATTATGACCAAAGCCACGACAGGTTTCACGATGCAAAACTGGAGCGTGGCCTGATTACGGGAAAATATTTAAATTTCAACCTTTTTAAATTATTCTCGGACGACGAACGTCGTCTAAAACGCGCCTTCGTGAACTCGGGAAGTGACGAGAATTGAGTTCGATTTAATATTTTAATGACTTATTCTTAATGAATAAACGACCTGCTAAATATGCAAAGTCTTGAGGTTAAAGACCAGTTACCTGCTTGCAAAATCTAAGAAAGACAATGGTGTACTCCTTGCCAACGAGACAACAGGTGCAATGAAGCCAGCTCGAGCTGAGGATGCAAAAAATCAAAATCAAGTTTACAGCTTAAAAATTTAACGAATTCGGTCGTCGTCACGATCCGTTCCGCTTCGCGATGCACGATTCGATGTAACAACAAAAACAAATATTTAGATTTTTTAATTTAGTTAAAATGATAAAGCCTCCTGAGGCTTTATTTCTCACTCCGGACCACGACAGATCCGACTTTCTGTTTTTATTTGTTTTTATTTTAATTTGGGGTGCAAGTTAGCTCAGAGGGTAGCGTTCCTGTGAACGACGGTAAAAGCAACGGTCATTACGTGTCGTGTTCGAAACCCAGCTTGCACCGCCATAAAGCGCCCCTGGGAGCAGGCGCTATATAAATAAACTTACTTACTTACTACTTACCTGATACTTTTCCCTTGAAGTTCAGACATGATGTTTCCTTCGCCTCCGAGGTATTCGTAACAAAGACTGAGGAAATTATAGATGACGAATGCTGCAAAATTCAACAAAATTGCACAAATTCTTTATTAATAATTGGTTGCCTTTCACAAGTGTTCATCAAAACAAAACCTCTTTCAAGTGGTAAAACATTAAAAGTTGGTAAGTAATAATAATAATTTATTAACATTATTAATTATTAAATTATTTAAATTATAAATATTACTGTTACTATTAACAAGTATTAACAGTGTCAAAGTTTTAAATGGTCCTTAAACAGGATTCTATCCTTTCAGGTGTCCTTTTGAACATCCCTTTGCTGTATATTACTTTTCTACACAAATTCATTTTTATTCTTCCCAATAAAATCCAGCCAAATTAAATCAAAGATAAATTTCTAAATAGAGAAAAACATTAACCTGAAAAATCACATAGACAATTATTATTTGGAACATCATATAAATAATAACATAATTAATTGAACAACAACAAAATATCTGTGATTATAACTACAGAACTGGCTAACCTTCATAGCAGTCTCTAAATGCATTAAAATAAACATAATAATCATTCCTAAAGAAGGTCAGTCCCAGCCAAGAATCAATCGAATAAATGGGAACAATGAAGAGAATTCTTATGATCCACCTCTGCTCGTTGGGGCAAGAATAATATCGCAAATGCTGATATATCTGAAAATGAGATTGGATATTAACTTAAATGCATAGATAATAATTACAAAAGCAACTATAGTTTCTAATTATAAGTTATTATGCAAGCCTTTTCCAATAACACAACTTGCACACAACACTGTCAACAGAGTTTTGATGCACTTCTAAGTATTTCAGCCTCCAGTAAACACAATCTTACCATGTAAAAAGTATTGTTATAAGGTTAGTCATACAAAAGGTTAAAAATTCATTTATGGGTTGAATTTAATCATCTCATGATAAAGCATAGAATTATAGCCATTTATGAAGTACTAACACCAATCTAACATCTAACACCAATGTAATAAAATGCAAATATTAATTATATATGCAAAATAATTCTTGTAATGGAAATCATTTTAAAAAGAACACCTGGAAACAAGTTATGAGAATGGCCGACAAAGCGAAAACTCCAGCTGTGCCTCTCGCAGCAGGAGTTTCAAGAAATATTTGACTAACAATTGGCTCAAGTACAACGTCCACATCGTCCATTTGTGATTTAATTGTAAAGTCATTTCTATTCAGAAAGACATCATCGTAACTGTGTGAAACTATGCTAGAATCGGTACCATTCATAGCCTCAAATCGACGAAAACAACAACACGAATTAACTCAATTCTCAATTAACAAAAATATATCTATATGAACTGAAGAAAAAAACTAAAATTTCACTGATGATAAAATCATACAAACAAACAATCCTTTAAGCTTCAGACAACCAAACTCATCTGAGCAGGACGTAAACAATTGACGAGCCATTCGTTTATTAAAAATGTATAAAATGTCGTTTATCAAACATAAAATTAGTCGAACATTGTTGAAATATTATCAAATGCTTGAGTAATTATTGGATTGGACAAAATCTCGTTCATATGGTGGGATGACCTTTTTTATGCTTCCCACCAAAAGTCAAGGGGTAACAGCCCATGCCCTAAGGACTAAAACCTTAGCTCTGATGAACAGGCAGATAGAAGGAAGAATCTGAAGCACCGGATGTAATCCCCGCCGATTAGTCGCGTTAAGAAACTTAAATTTCCTATCATTCCGTCAGAAATAAGCAATAGTTATTAATTTCTGATCATTAACAATTATTCCATAATAAAAAAATTACATTTATCCATTAAATGAGTCACAGTTACTCGCGCCAAAATTAGATTTACTGATCCAGTGCCGCCGAGAAGGGGGCCAAATGCCCAATTTTTAGGACCCCCCCCCCCGGTTAAAATATTGTAATTAATAGTTTAACATTTATGCTTATATAATGTTACCTTGTCAACTGCAATGAAAACCCACTTGCCCCCTCTCTCGGCGGCCCTGCTTCCACTTATCGAATATATTTGATTAATTTACCTATTTTGAAAAAAAAAGAGTTATCCACATCATGTATCAGTTACCATATTTTGTATTTCTTTTACTCACCCTACATTTGTTGACAATAATACTTGTCTTCCGCCAGCAGACACTTATACAATGGAAAAAGTTAGCAGTTAGAAGTTGAAATGTAGTTTCTAAATATTATAATTTAAAACTTCGCAATTGAAAATAAATATGAGTGTCTGCTAACTTCAGCTACGTTAGAGACTAGGCTTTTACCATTGTATAAATGTCTGCTGTCGGAAGACAAGTACAATAATTTGTTGTATATCTTTCAAATTTATGACTTACAAGTTGCATTTTGTATGTATTCCTACGATAATAAATTATTTTCATTAAATTAATTAATAATAATAATTTATTATTATAATA
Organism: Hirudo medicinalis; assembly: GCA_011800805.1. Classification (NCBI taxonomy): domain Eukaryota; kingdom Metazoa; phylum Annelida; class Clitellata; order Hirudinida; family Hirudinidae; genus Hirudo; species Hirudo medicinalis. The sequence goes on from MPNW01000027.1 coordinate 447,836, forward strand.
TATATAATTATAATAATATAATTATAATTATATAATATATAATAATATAATAATATAATAATATATATAATATAATAATATATATAATATATATTATATAATATATATTATATAATATATAAATTATTTTCATTAAATTAATTAATAATAATAATTTATTAATATAATTATTAATAATAAGGATTAAAAATATTGCATTATAAAACATTTTCTTGGGTTTGTACTGAAAGTTACCACTCATGTTTCTTATCTATTATTTTAATTTTTTGTTCATGCTAGTTAAAAAATCATACAAATTTTATATATTGCGCAATGTTGTATGGAATTACCATGTTCTTTTGTACACTTTGGTGCATGCCGGATTTAGGCACGGTCGGGATGTGCCACTGTGCAGTAGCCTCCACCAACCAAAGAAATCTTTTTTTGCTCAACAGCACTGGCACAGAGGCTTATGGGCGTCCATCTGGGTAGATCCGATGATGCTTTGGTGGCTTTGTTTGGTCTGTTTGTTGCATAAGTTTGTGTTGCCTGAATCAGTCTGTCAGCGGAAGCGTACTAAGCCCAACCTTTGCGTAGCCTCCTATAGCAAATAAAATCATTAAAAAAAAAAAAACTGGCTCGTGCGTCCCCACTAAAACTTCTCATTGATTTAACAAATACTTTAAAATCAATGCATATTTGACACTCAAAAAATTAAATGAAGCTCCATTTTGCTTGTAATTATTCTATAATGGGTCTCTTCTAAAGTGGCCATTTAAAACAGAATAACGTTTTAAATGGTCTAAGTTATTTGTAAATAAACTAGGTTTCAAAACATTAAAAAATAAATAAATAAACATTTTAAACTTACGAATGAATTCTATTTAAAACAACTACGATTACTTTTAACATATTCAGAACGTCAACAAAGAAGGAGTTTTTGAGTGTTATATTATCATTAATCTGATCGGAATCATGTCTGTGATGAATTTTCAAAAGGGTTTCCGTGACGTCAAACCACCAGATAAAGGAAGTTTTCCTCTCGATCATGAAGGTGAATCTATTCTTAATCTTGCAACCAAAAATTGTTGAATGTCTATTAGGTTTCTGCATTTAAAGGGTTATGCAAGGAGGTTATGGTAAAATATATGAGATGTCTCAGAGGCAACAATAACAACAATTCTATTTGCCGCCAACATTCAAAGGATTACTTAGAGTGTCGAATGAACAAGTAACTTTGATGGCTTTTGAGGAAATATCCATTTAGACTTGTATATCTCTTTTGTTTTCAGTGATTTGATGAAGAAAGAAGATTTTGCAAAATTGGGTTTTAAAGAAGTGGCTAAAGATTCCAATGTTGACCAACAAAAATAAACTAATGGACACTTATAGTTATAATGTGAATTTGTAAAACCAGTTCATTTCCATTTATTCCACTGGATAAAAAATGAATGGCCAACAAACTCTTAATATTTTCTGATCATGTGGCAAACCAGATTTTGCTCGGTAGTCTGCCGAAAGTCAAACGATTCGAATTTAACTCATCTACTACCCTTCTCAAAAACCGAAACAAGTTTTTAACCGCTTCAATGAAAATTTAACCAAGCAAAACTTTATTTAGTAAATAACTTACTTATTTGAACCTGTAGGCAATGATAGGAATCCACATGTGCCCCACTTTTCCATTACCACTTCCTAGCTTTGAATAAAATTATTTATTATTTTATAGGTTATTCTTCTCAAGAGTTTCATCACAATGTTGAAGATAACTGAAGATGTTTTATTTTAAAACAGCGAACATTAATATACAATTGTCAAAAGTGAAATATCAGTCATCATAAATTAGAATTAGGTCTTCATCAGTGCCATATGACTTCCTGGCTCTTTCCAGGTCACCTCTCTTCATTTTTCTTTTTCCTGCATGGAGACATATTGAACACTTTCAACTTAATCCATTTTCAAGGATAAATTACTTGAATTTTTTTCTGGGTCCAAGTAGTAAAAGCATTCCTTTTTGACATCGTATGAGACGAGGACTACATAATGACCTAATGAATTAAAGAAAAGTTGAGCCAAAAGTAAAGCACGTTGACATGGATTTACATCACCTTGATACGACAAACTTCTGCTTGGAACTAAACAGCCAAAAATCTAAGCAACAAAAACCGGTCAATTAGAACCGCTCGGAAACGAATGCCTCGAACGCTCAGGAAACTAACTCTGCTTGTTTCTTTCATTTTACTCCAATCGAGGAGAATGATAATCGGTTGCTTGCCCTCCAAGTGTCGAATTATCTCATCTACAGAAATCGATCTGCGGATCAAAGCTTGATTCTCAAAATAAGACGAATGCAAGCAAAAGTGATCAAACTTTATGACATTGTTATGAAACATAGAACATGTTCACCTTTGCTGAATGTTGAGTTTGATGTCTTCAGAATTATTGAAAAGCTTTTGCACTCTTTTGGCATCATTTTTGAAATTTTGTGCAAAGAATGGCTAAATTTGAAATTGGTATTTTAATGTTGCAAATGAATTATTTCAAAAATGGGTTCCTCACTTCATTTTCATAACTATAGTCAACCCCAGCTCTTTTGGTGACAAATAGATATCTTATTTTGTAAGAAGTCAATATAGATGCTATGTCGACAGTCCACACGCTAAGAGAGTTAAAAATATGGTTAACTAATGTAATAATTTAAAGTAGAAAAACAGAAACTAATGAGAGAACCTTGTCTTAATACCAAACGTTTTACATATCTCCTGAAGGACATTCACATTTCTTCCATAGCTCCTGAATAAACATGCAGTTTAAACAATGTGTTTTCCTTTTTTAAATACACATGTAATTTCATGATTTATCCTGCTTACGAATAATAACGAAAAATCACGGGAAAACTATTTATTTAGTGTAACTTAATTTAAAAATCAAAGCACGTGATAAAGACGCAGACCTCTTCAAACCACTATAAATAAATGTTAAGTTATTTACTTGAGTATCATCCGCGTGCAGGCCAAACCGCAGTCCCATGAGTAACGTTGTCTCTCGTGCCGAACACGAGTCATATTATATTCTTCCGAATAACGAGGTTGCCAGTAACCAGTAGCTGGATATCATAGTTGGTTAAATCATACAAACACAATTTAAATATAAAAGCATTGTGAACTATAGTGAACTGAAATGATTCTTGACAGGACCGAACAAAGCTTGGAAATAAAAAATATCGGGGTTTCCCCCATCTTGATAAACAAATGTATTTTGCTAACATTGATTATCTTCGTTTGTTATTTAAAGTAACACATTTAATTGTCAAGAAACGTAACTCTAATATTTGTGAATATTAATTTTGTTAATTTAATTAAAAAATTTCTCTTAAAAATTCTCAAAAGCATTCAGTTAAAGTTTCTTAAGGAAAACAGATAAATTGGAATTAGGATTAACCTTAATAATTGATAAAAGTTATGGCTAAACGGCAGAGCTTGAGTATGGTGACCCTCATTTCTTAGGTGCAATAAATCGGAGAGATTTGTTAGTGGTCTTGAGGTTCTGTTGAACATACATCATTCTAATCAAACTCTGTTTCATTATCGTTAGCAAGAATGATGCGGACCAACTAAAGTTATATTTATCTAACTATAGATACTAGTGTATGTGTTGACCTTTTGAATAGTGCTGTATGGAAATGTGACATAAATTATTATCCGATCGTGGTTGTGGCCTCAGTCTTGGCAGAGTTGCTGCTACGACTTCAAAACGGAATAAGTACTGCTCTCAATGCAAGCTCTCGGCGGCTTCTTCACGCCGTGTACTTAATATATGCAAACTGGGGTCTTTTCTTTGAAGCGGCAGTCGAAATTTTCAGGACTCGGTCATGGGCCTTTATCGATTCCATTTGAATGGCAGTCGATTGTGATTTGCATGACCGAAGCCGGCCTATTTTTCTCGACAATATCGCATCTCTCGGCCAAGGAGTTGGCTCCGTCGTTTAGGTTGATCATTGACACTGGAGATTGACGTCTTTCTCCGGCTTTCCCGCAGTGGCTTCGGAAGCCTTATTCTGGCTTCTAATTTGCCATATCAGAATAAGGCCGCTTCTGCAGCCTTCGCTATTTCTCGGCTGGACAATCCAAACTTGGTGAGGAAAGCGTAAGCCGACCTGCCGACTACACCCCTTGCGCAAACCTCGATGGGAAAGAGGTATGTCCTGTAGCTTTTCGCTTCCAAGTCCATCGACAGATCTGCATACTTGCCGCTTTGGGCACATTGCTATATTCAAGTCTGCCCTCCCACCGTCAGCTCCACCAGAATGATGGTATCCGTCAACGGTGACACAAGCCCCATGTCCGGCCTCTTGTAACTTTTCTATGAGCACCTGGGATAGTGCCTCATCCCTTCTATGTCGACTGCGATGGTTCAGTCGTTTGACTGTGCAAGAATGTCTCTCCTGGGCGTTTGCCATCTGTTTTTGCAGAGTTGTGAGAAGCCCTCGCGCAAAAAATAAATCTTCCGCTGATTTGCTCATTTTCAGTTGTAACATGCAAATTTTCAAACACATTGGACATGCAAAATGAGAGCTAACTTTAGATAATTTTAAAAAGACATTAAGGGCAATGACCCTGTCTGGTGCATCAGAAAATTTCAAGATCATGCCGCCAAAAATGGTGTTAAATGTGAGATAAACTTTAAAATGTACAACTTCTAATAATAAAGGAACGAAAACGCAGTTTTGAGATCAAACTATTTTAGGTTTCTGTCACTTATGTCAACTTTCAAAAAGAGAAATTAGTACCGGAAAAGTCATGAAAAAGGACGACTGTTAGCTTAAAAAATTGCAAGGAAAGAAAATTGGCATTTGAGCTGAAGCAAATATGAAAAAAAAAAGATTCGAAAAGATTTAGATATGTTTGTAATGATAATTATTTAATCGAACTCTAGTTTGACATGGCAAATGGGGGTCCACAATAATAAGTGTAGATTAGACATGAAAGTGATAAGTGGTTTTGTCATATTCGAAGATTTGCATTACTAAATGTTAATTATTAAAAGTAATATGCTATTGTTAATAATATCTGTTAATAAGATTATTGTTGTAGCTTCTTTCGACAGGGCACGTCTAAATAGAACCAATTAGAACAATGCAAAATTCGTCGTTCATGGTCGTTGAGATGGATCCACTCATTATCCATTGACATCACGGCCATTTTATCCTAACCGACATCAACCAATGTTTTTATCTCTCTTTATTCCACAAATGGATAACTCTTAATGCAAATCGCTCCCCCCTGTCCGGCACGAATATTTTCCGATCCGAGTAACAATTTTTATCATATCGTCTATATAGATGTAACACTTTATTGAGGTATTGATTAAATTACATTGACAAATTGATTAGAGGAATGTTTTAATCTGAACGTACATACATATTGCTATTGCTTAGAAGTAATCAGGTGTTTTCTGATAGGAATCATCGAAGGCAAATCATTCAAAACAACACTGTCTGAGGGCTTACGGAGTAATGGCTATTCGAAAAATAGACATTTGTGCCGAAAGTGGCGCTTTTACTTTCATTGTAGGTCTCGACAAGAGCATACGACTGCCGAGTTGAGCTGCTATCGAGTTCTCTCTCTTTGTTCAAAATTATCGGGTCATCATTTCCTGAATATTTTGAATCATCCAGATGAACTGTGGAAAGGTCGTGATGGAATGAATGTTCGCTTTCTTTGAAGAGGGAAGAAAATGAACATTCTTGACAGGGCTCTCCATTTTGTAAGTAGTGGTCAATTGATGTGTCGGGAGCTTTTGATCGTAGCTTGCTAGGAATTCTAGTGTCGAGTATAAATAAATTAAGTAAATAAACCTCTCTTAATTTGTGTCAATACTTGAACATATTTTTTCAAATTATTATGTACTTATAAAGCCATTAACTTATTTATTCAGTATTAAAACAATGAAATTGTTAAACTTTCAAACAAAACAATGAAATGTTGTGCAGTTGTTGACGAAACGACCTCCGTTTGAAGAAGAAGACGATGACGAGCAAGAAGCATCCAATGAGCATGCCAGCCACCGTTCCTATGACAACGGCCAATATAAGTCCTGAAGAGAAATTATTTAAACTTGCAACATCATTTAACTCAGGAGATGTTCGGATATTTGATGGTTGCACAAGGCATTTGAATAGATTTTGATGAATATGTGCTAGAATTATTATACATTTATAGATTTATTCTCAACATCATCTGAAGTAATCTGATGTTGAAGGCGAACAGCCTCATGAATATAATAGCACATTCAATAATATCAACTGTCTAATCTACCTTTTAAAAACTTCCATTTGATCGATTAAAACTTGAAAGAACAGAAATATAAAAAAATTTATATCCTTTAATAACTCTCAAATTGACTTTTAATGTTAAAATCATTTCAATTCCAGAAAAAACATTAGAAATTATTTTAGAAATTATTATTTAGAAATTAAATATTAATTATCGAACACTTCGATATATATATAATATTTAACTGATGAAGAAAATTGTAAACAAATAATGAAATATTAGTCACAATAATTTCAACTTTAGCAATAATTTTATTTAAAATATTTAAAATAATTTTTGTATGATATAATTTTAGTTTATGGAACCAAATCGAAACAATTTAAATCGATCTGTGAAATATAAAGGATTACAAAATAAACTCTTGAATAAAAATGTAAATAAAAGAATTGAAAAAAATTAATCAATCACGCTTTCATTCTCACCGATGGGAACATTGGACATCTCATCCAACTTGAAAAATAAAAACCTGCCATCAGTGAGGCCCGGAGTTGTTTTTTTGTTTGAATCTGCAATCAAATAACTTGTAAAAGGCTTTCATTAATATTAACATTAATAGCTATGTTGATTTTAATTATTATTATTATTTAGGTATTATATTATCATCAAATATCGTGCAAACGAAGAAAATATAAGTGAAAGGATAAGTAGCGGAAATGAATGGTTGAATCCATTCGTTATCAATTTGTCGTGTGCTTCACACGAGAAGTCTCCTGGATCATTATATTTCCTAAATTTTGGTAAACAAATAATTCTTAACAATCTGAATCAAGCATCAATTTTCTGTTAAAAGCTTAACAAACTGTAAAAGACAGTCCTAAGAGACACACGCCCCTAAACCAGAACTGGATTTATTTATGGAAATAAAAGCAAAAATTAAACAATAATCATTGGAAAGTCAAAACCAATTACACTTAGATCCGAACATTTTTGAACCGCAAGAAAGAGAAAAACAAAGACTGAAGTTCAGAAGCACGAATTACGTACGAAGATCCAACAACGTCCTTCCATGGAGCAATCAACTTTCTCCAAATTAACTTGGTTCTTTTCAAATTTTCGGCAGTGGATCATTTGAGGAAATAAAACTTAATCACATTTAAGCAAGTAATTTGACTCCATCAAATGGTTCAATATTACCTCCTCACAATAAAACACATTCCTTACTTTGTATGTAACAGTACCTTAGTACTGATATTTCTAGCATTTCTTATTCTACTAACTCTACAATGTTGTACAATGATACCAATTGGGGAGCTTTGGGGAGTTTGAGGAGGGAACATAAATTGTGTCCCGCACGTAAAACATGGCGTTATAAAGCCAATTAAGAGATGTCACGCAGAATTATTACCTGCGTCGGCCATTTTTTGTATTTCTTATTATTTTCTTTCGTTTTCCTTAGTCTGTTATTACAAATTTAGGTCCTAGCCTATGTTACTATTTAAACATTTAAATTGAAAGTTATTATGGATAATAAATATTTTTAATGCGTAATATATTTGTGCGTGCTACATCCATCTTAACAAAATATTTTCGACATTAATTTGGCAAATATCAGAATAAATATTTATTTTGAATAGTTTGCAAATATTAACTTTGATAATCTGAAATAGTTTTGTAACTGACATTATCTCCCAAAAAAGTTCGAAGCTCCAGAATCCGTCCCAGGGATTGAAGAGTCCATTAAACAAAGTTATGTGGACTGAAATTAGCTTTCGACTGTGTATCTTTTTCTAAATTTGTTAAAAATTGAAAAACATGAGAATAGGGAGAATAATAAAAGAATAGCTTTATTTTTACAGACTGGCTTACAACGCCAGGGAAGCAATAAAGATGCGTGAAAAGTTAGAAGCGCATTAAACCTTTCCAATCGAGGTTCATTTTGAAACTGAGGCGTCTTTCGGAGATTTATGGAGCTTCCTTGTGAGCCTCTCCATGTGTGAAGACGATAAAAACTGCTCTTTTTTATTTTCAAACGAACAAACAAATACACCGAGAAGCGGGAAATATGTGAGGGAGCAATTACTTCAAAAGAGCTCACAACGTGGTCTCAGCTAAGCACAATGATTTACTCACATCTGCCTCCTACGATCAAAAGATCTTTGAAGATTTTTATTTATTTATTCCGATAATATTCATCCGTTTTATCGAAAGTTATTTTTGTCTAATATGTTGAATAATATGGTGTTTTATTCAAATAACGGCGTGATAATGTCAAAGAAATAAAAGCTTGAGAATTAATTTCATGACGTGGTAAAAGATAAAAGACTGTACTTGTTCTGATTCCAAACAAAGACAGTGAAGATTGTAATCAACTGCTCCAACGAAGCACAACTAATTATTTGTTGCTGCTGTCATTATTATTATTATTATTTGTCATTCCACACGAGATCTTTAATCGACCAATTTCAGGGATAATTATTCTCCTTAAAATACATTCTATTTATTATCTTAAAATTGTTGACATTAAATTATACTTTTCTACAAATAAATTTCATTTTGTTGCACATAGATTCAGTTAATCGCTGGTGATTCTGATTCGGGGAAATATTGTGGGGGATTTATTTTGAGTTACTCCGTGAACTTATCTTAACATTGGATGCAGATTTACTAAATAAACATGAAATACATAAATTAAATTTGGTAAAATTTAAATAATATGAATTAATTAAAATATTAACAACAATTGTTGATTTTTAACGGTTATTAAAATTATTTTTTAAATTGTTAACATCTTCACCACTGGGTCATTGTTTGACATTGTTAGAGGAATCAGACTGAAAATTGTTACTTATTTATTGGAAATTAATTATTGGAAATTGTTACATAATGTTTTCATTTTTCCTTCTTTCTTTCATTCTCCAACGTGAAACAGAATTTATGAAGCTAATAAACCTTTAATAATCCACGTCTTGATTCCCTTTAATCATATGCACACATGATATATAGTTGTATTATTATTATTATTGTTGTTGTTGTTGTTGTTGTTGTTGTTGTTTTTCCTTTATTTTCTCAGCCAAACAAACGAAAAAACATAATCGCGGATCAAAAACCCCAACCAATATTGAAAGTCCCCCTTCTGGGCCTGAGAGAACCCCGGGGCATAATGCGCAAACCACAGCACAATCAACATTTAAAAAGTCAGTCCGTGCATTACACAATAAATGTCATCGCTAAGCCAACTCTTTTCCGCCATCGCTTTTGCGATCTGGAATTCTGAGGTTCCCATCAATACTTATTCTCGGCTCAACATTAATGATGTTGCCTTTCTTGGTCAGCTTCTTTTTTAATTGGCGGACAAGGTTGTTATGCCGCTCTCTTCTCTCTGCGTCCATACCTTGGCAAACCTGGAAGATGTGGTCCATGCACTCAAAAGCATCACACCCGGAATCGCAATAAGTGTTTATCTCTGGATGATATCTGGAGTCCCTGAGATTGTTTGGGAGGACGGCCGCTCTGACTTTGATGCATTGTATGTACTCGCTTGGAGGTATCCTGGAACAACCGTCCACTATCCAATCACTAATTCCTGCCCCCTGCGAAAAAGGCTGAAGCCCGTATCCATGGAGTCACATAAACGGTGCAGGCTGAGTTATGAGCCCGACACATTACGACTGTTGCCATTACGACCGCATGAAGGAACGCAACCCATTCGGCCAGCCTGCAGTTTTCCGAGTCCTCCATCCTTGACTCCCGCATGGAAGAAACCAACCGGCGTGTCTCTGGGAAGGCGTACAGCAGATCTCATCTTGGTGTCAGAAGCACTTTAGAGAGATTGTAACAAAATGCTATTAAAGTGAGACTTGGTATTAGATGAGACCTGATAACAAACAATTGTTGATTTGGTTTCAGTGGAGCCCTCGATATTGAGTGCAACTTGTTCTGAATTTTTCTCCTGTTGATGCATATTTAAATTCAGGACCAATGTTGTTATTATTATTATTTTATTATTATTATTATTATTATTATTTATAAAGTGCCACAAGCGTGAGCATCATTAGTTTTACATAACCACTTAATCTAATTTAGATAAACTTGTTAAAAATCCAAATATTCAGTTTGGATGTCGAATGTTCTCATTTAAAAATGAAGACACCTTGGTCGTCCATTTCAATTACAGGTAAAAGCTTCGTCATCAAACCAGGTGACCCGTTCAGAGATAATTAACTGTTGGAAATTTGGCAATTCTATATTATTACGATATACGATTACTCAAGTTATTACTTACAAATATTTCGTATGAACATCGTTATTATTTACCAATTATTTGATAATAATAATAATAATAATATATAATATTAATATATTATATTATTAATAATATCACTAATATAATATTATTATATTACATGTATTAATAATAATAATAATAATAATAATAATAATAAATATTCTAGTAATTATTGCCCTGCTAAAAAAAAGTATTTTTATTAAAAATTATGAGAAGACGACATCTCAGCTACCTTGTTGAGGAATAAAACCTCATATTGGAACCTCATTTTTTTGTTCTCATTCCAGCTCCTACATTTTTCCGCTTGAATTTTTAAACGAATTTTGTTAATTTTGCGAAATGAATAAATAGTGATATTGATTTTATGAATTTGCTTAATCCGTTCAATTACTTGAGACGATGAAATAATAATAATAATAATAATAATAACATCAACAACAATAATAATAATAACAATAATAATAATATTAATAATCATCATCATCATCATTATCGACAACATGGAAGACGTGAACTTCCGACGAAACAATAAACGAGCACTTGCCCGGTGGAGAGCAGTTGCCATGGCGACCAACCCAGGTGTTGTCTTTGCAGACGAGAAACCACTTTTGGTTGGTGTTGTTGCAAGCGATGAGCATGTTTTCCCCTCTGCGTTCCAACCATCCGTGGATTGGTGGCGATGTTGTGGCACAACCCGTTGCTGTTTCAGGCCAATTATTTCAACGATAATTATTTTAATGGCTTCTTCCTCGGGAAATAAAATATTAGAAAGTAAACATTTGGTCCCCATGACAATTTGCGGCCCACGGATGAAAATGTACTTTTACGGCCTATTTTTATTATCAATAATGAAAATGATGAAATATTCAAGAATTTATTCAACGAGGCATTTCAGATCACCTTGAAAATTAATCATGAAGTTCGGGAAATCCTTGCCACTCGTGTTTCTAAGCGTCGTTAACCTCTCGGTTCCATGGGAACATAGATGGTCACCTGATGACTTTCGGACAAATAAGCCAATCGCCTTCTCAGTTTCGAATCGCACGAACTGATGGAAGTTTGATCTGATCCGGTCACGTGATTTCTGACGACAAAGAGGATTGGACAGAGCAACTGGTCCCTAAAGGTAGCCACACGAAGAGCCGAATAATCGGTGAAGTCGTTGAGCGTCAGACTGATGCGTTGTCCTGGAAGAACCCTGATAGTCCAAGGACAACCCTCTCTGCCCCAGGACAGGTGGTGGTTTTCCAGGAAGCGACTGGAGAGCCACCCTGACGGTATGGTGATCTCGGGGCACGAAGTTGAGTTACTCGTCATTATGTGGTTGAACACTGGAGTTTGATAGATGGTAATTATTAATTACGATTGATATTTAATTATTTTATTATTTCTTAGTTTAAATGATACTTTATTGTGTTGTAAATTTATTAATATTATTTAATTAATTAATCTCGCTATAAATTATGTCGATATAAATTTCATAATTATGCCATGCCATCAACGTCATTAGTGTTTTCAAGGAGATATGAAGAAACAAAAGTAGTGTTGATATCAAGTTAAGAGTACAATCGTTGACACCTGCTTGACACCTTTCCACTCTGTCATGATTGGCGTGTCAACAAGCAATCTTCGGAAAGACGCCAGATTCACTTCCGGCCACGTGACGTCATTAAAGAGGGAAACAAAGATATCGAATCGAAAGATTACGACTGGCAGACTTATTTGTCGCCCTTTAAGAGCTAACCAAGTGCAGGATAATCATCACAACTATTATTATCATCATCGTCGTCGTCGTCATCATCATCAACGTCATCGTCGTCGCCATCATCAACGTCATCATCATCGTTGTCGTCATCATCATCATCGTCATCATGACACCTGACCCCCTTCCATCAGCAGAAAATTTTTCAGGCGTTGTCTTCATAGAACAAAAAGTTTCTGTGCAGCATGTGATGAATTCGAAGAAGTCCTGTGTATTTATATGTATTTATATATACATTTATAGGTACATTTTATATACATTTATATGTACATTTATATGTACATTTTATATATACNATGCTATATTTATGTATATATATATTATATATAATTATATATATATACATTTATATATACATTTATATACATTTATATGTACATTTATATAGACATTTATATGTACATTTATATATACATTTATATACATGCCATGGTAGGAACTGAGACACGCTCCGTTAGTTTTCAACTGCTCATCTGATCGACTTTCATTTTTATGGCCTCCTTTTTATAAATTTCTTGTTTATTTCATGTTGTCTTGTAGATTATATATATATCATATATATATTATATATATTTGATTTATCATATATAGTTGATACATCATATTTATTTGATATCATATATATTTGATGTAACATTTTTATGTTTAAAGAAGTTTTAAATTCACTTTTAAATAAATCCTTAGTTGATCATCGCTTGCAAATAACAAATACAAATGTGGTGGCTTTGAAGCATTTTATTAGAAAGAACATTTCTGAGAATATTTCTAAGATTTTCTGTAAGAATATTTCTTCTACTAGTAAATATTCGTAAGAATATTTCTTCTACTAATAAATATTCGTAAGAATATTTCTTCTACTAGTAAATATTCATGTTCTTAAACTTCAGAAATCATAAAAAAAATATTTATCGAAGGAATTCCGAAATAAATATGGTTATTATTAGTTTAGTTTATTTCTTGCATCATTAAGATGTATTAATAAATAATAATAATTATTATATTAATATTATTATAATAATTATATATTATAAATATTTTTTTATTATCATTAATATTATTATTATTATCATTCTTATTATCATCATTATTATTATCATAATTATTAATATTATTATAGTTGTTGTTGTTGTTGTTATTATTTTTTCCCGACCAAACATTCAAAATCCATCTGTCCGAATAAATGAACCACAAAATAAAATTTTTAGAGTCCCCAAACATGGCTCGGGATCTCCGCGGGACTATGATTATGATTATTAATGAGTTATAATTGTGATTAATATTGATTTATTATTATTATTATTATTATTATTATTATTACTATTACTATTATTATTACTATTGTTATTGATGTTATTATTAGTAGTATTATTGTTACCGTTATTATTATTATTATTATTATTTTGCTATTGCAAACGTCATCATGAGGAGTCGTTGACAGAGCATGATAATCAGATACTCGACACTTTCCTTGCAATACGAGAAACATATGAGTTATTGTTCTGATAACAAATGAGTTGTTGTTGTGATAACAAATGAATTGTTGTTGTGATAACAAATGAGTTGTTGTTGTGATAACAAATGAGTTGTTGTTGTGATAACAAATGAGTTGTTCTGATGACACGATTTCAATCATTTCTTTCACCACAACTCATCTTCCTTGGCAGCTAAAAACATCACAATGAAGGCAATTATTCATTCCGTTTTCACATTTTATTACTCACAACATCACATCTCATCACATCTCATCACGTCTCATTGATTTTGGTGTTTTTCTTTAAAAACTTTTGTCGTAATTTCCAACTCTTCACAGAACATGCAACACAAAACATGCAACATAAAACATGCAATACAAAACATACGAAACCAAACATAAGAAGCAAACATAAAAAGCAGAACGTTGTCTACTCAGTCCCGAACAAAACTATTGACTTTCAAACAGGAATCACCTTCTACGCAGGTGTATCCACACTCCAGGTAGGCAACCAAATCTTTTCTGCACGGTTGAACTCGAAACATCTCAGGATCAGGGATTGGTACGGAACACGATGACCTTCCTGAACATCTCAAGGTCATGTGGTCTGTGACGTCAGCATAGCATCCGTTATAGTATTCGACCGCTAGACATCTGCCCACACCCATTCTCCCGTACCTGTGCAACAGATTATGATAACGATGTTGATGACGACAATAACCATGACGATGACGATGACGATGATGATGATGACGACGACCACGGTAATGATATGATGATATTCAAAGCCATTTGTTCCACCAACCTGGCACTGGAAATGATGACAAGTTGATTAGATGATGAACAGGAAGCCACGAAAGTCTCCCACTGACAATATTCATGTCTTTGAGAAGAATCTTTGACCAATAATCACAAAAAACGTGAAAACCAAGAAACATTTCTTATCAATAAAATCATTTGAGTTTCATCAATTCTATTAAGATAATGTAATATAAAACAGAAAGTGCATGCGTATGTTTGTTTGTCCCAAGAACTCCTCCCGAATGGTGAACGTGACTTTTGCACTTGTGATTCTAACCGCTATTTCCAGGCAAACTGTGCTATTTTCACCTTTTCCTAAATCGCATGCCAGCTTTAAACTCAAGAGCTACTGAAAGCGAGGAGCAGCATTCTCCCGCACGGTCTGATGTTTAAGGCTTAGCCTCTCGCCATGGCAGCAGGGGTTCGAGTCCCGTTGCGGGAGCACCGTCCCAATCGCCCAGTTCTTTGAGGGCGATTAACTGAATTTGAAGGACGTAAATAAAAAAAATGAATTATAATGGATAAAAAATCAGTGTGACTGGCGAAGCCGGTTTAAAAAAGCTAGTTTTTTTATAAGATAAAAATGTTTAGCCATGGTTCGATTCTAATATTTAATATTAATATTAATATTAATATTTAATAGGCTATGTTGAATTTTTTGAAATCTTCATCAAAAACCTTCAAAAATGCTGCTGTTGATGATGATGATGAATCAATGAGAATAAACACCACAATTGGTTGTGCATTTGATACTCTTGTTGATGGACTGACTGTTTGTTGACGTTTGGAATGAAATGAAGCTTAAAACTTGCGGTGGATGAAGGCAAACGATGTGACAAGAACTTTGCCATTTTCCTCGTTCCTTAAATGAGCAGTTGATAGCAGCTGCATGATGACCAGGGAATGATGGGGGAGTGACTCGATTGCTTGAAACACATGGGACTCGATTGTCTTCAACTATTTGCCGAATATTTTGTAGCCGGTTCTTAAAACAATTAAGGTTAATTAGGAATTAATGGAAGCTCATCGTGTCGTGATTCCTGGAATCCACAGGACACAGTGAATGACGAGCCTTGACAATCCCGGCCATGGAAGCCATCTTATTTTGCTTTTATATTCTCTTAAATTGATGACTTTTCAGTGACCTTCTAATGACCTTTCAATGAGAATGCCTCCATGAATTCGATGAAGTCAAAAGTTGGAAAGAGCTTCTTCGCGTCGAGAATAAGCAATAAAAACACGAAAATAAAGTTTAAGTTCTGCCATGTGTCACGTCACGTGGTGCGGTGGTTATAAATGTATTTAAAATTTCAAATACAACCTCAATGGAAAACACGTACTCAAAGTTATTTTATGTGTTCTATTTATAGCGCATTGATATGGTCACCTCACATTGGATGGAAATACGAAATTAGGTCTCGTCATGTCTGAATGAGGTCATTTGGTGTTGTCTCCGTTTGAAATGATCGCAATCTGTGTTCACTATTTATTCTATGTTCAATGTTTAATCTGCGTTCACCCTTTCATTGGATGATGGAATAATTATCACATGGATGATTGTAATACTTAATAAATCATAAGAAATAGTTCTTTATTATTGCAAAGTATTTGATGTAAAGAAATCCTTACCAGAGTAATTAATTCACTGCTAAATCTCTTAACTTAAAATAACATTTGAAATTACATTCAATAAAATCGTTTCTGCAATTCTACATAAAGGAATGTTTATTAAACCATCACAATTCCCATGAATATAAACATCGTCGTCTGCAACATCATAACCATAGTCGTCGTCATCATCGTCATCATAAGCATCGTCATCGTCATCGTCACCGTGATTAAATGTTGTTCAATCATTCTTCAAATCGACTTCATCCGTTTCAATTCATCAACAACTTTTAGCAGTTCATCACTTTATTTATCTCCCATTTATCGTTATTAATTTGTAAATTCCACTTTCAATCATTAAAAGTTATGAATCCTTACATTGAAATTAACAGTTTCACTATGAATTAATCGCATGTCACGTCGTCTTCACGTCATGTTTGAGTTCGTTACTTTAAAACGCACCAGCGCCATGATTGGAGACGCACTAAGCCAATCACATTCATTATTAACATCCATTAAGATTAAGCCAATCACATTCATTATTAACATCCATTAAGATTAAGCCAATCACATTCATTATTAACATCCATTAAGATTAAGCCAATCACATTC
>MPNW01000027.1:465364-496564 GCA_011800805.1 Hirudo medicinalis
GTCGGAGTTTTTGGTTTTGTATGGTTATTGAGGACATGATAATAAGAAGAACAACTGAACATGATGATGAGAAGAACAACTGAACATGATAATAAGAAGAACAACTGAACATGATAATAAGAAGAACAACTGAACATGATAATAAGAATCAACAACTTCATGTGAACGGATAAATGATTAAAATTAATTACGTATTTAAAAAACAAGTCAAGTATTTTAATTGCATTACACCAGGTTTGATTAACTGTTATTTTAAGTCAATTTATAACTAATTATTCTTAAAGTGAATTTTAATAACAGACAATATGTTTGTAAATACGTGAGAACCAACATCCCATCCCTCAAAATGACGTCACTGCCAGGCTTCTGTTGGCAAGTTCTCTTGGCAATTAAATTCGCAGATCGTGAAATAAATAATTTCACGAGCAGATCATTCTCAACACTTCAACAATAATTGAAAGAAGTAGTTCTATTTTCAACTTTTCAAAAAATTTGTTCAATTTAATTCAGCAGAACAAAGCAGACTGGTGCTCCTTTGGCAGAATTTCTCGCACAATTAAGGATTTGAGGGATCCACACACATTTAAGTTGCAAGTTGAATAAATGCATTTAATTCTGGAAAAATAATGCTTAAAATAATACCTAAAATGACGCTGAAATTGATTCCCAGTGTTTTCCAAGGCAGGCAGGTTTCACGGATCGACGCTTGCACCGGACGTGTTGCTATCGATTGCTTCTCCGTGTCTTCTCCCCCCCTCGCAGATTTGTTACTCATTCTCAGAACCAATTGTTATTTATTCTTACAAATGCGATTCTGGATTGCTTAATTATTTAAAGAATTTCAAATGAGTTTTTCTGAAAACAGAGAATAAATGGAAATAAAGGCTCCGTGTTGGGCATCAAAAAGATGAGTAATGAAGAGTGTACTTCTCGAGCAGAATGTTCAAAATGAATGTCGTGCAAAGGCATTCATCATGCCACGAAATTCTCATTTTTTTCTTTCCATCAATCACTCGAAAAAGGACATCTTAAAGTAAAGTAGAGGTGAATGGAGATCCCCGTAACACCTGTCTCGGTGGAGTTCAACATTGCCACCTTTCACGCTGAATGCACAAGAAATTGATGTTGCAATCTGCATCCTCCTTCTAAATTCATCGACACGACCCCATTAAAAGGACGTTTACAGCTCTTAATGGATTTTCAGAAAGACGCATCGAATTAACGAGGTGAATCATGTTCTTCTAGTAAAACGTTCAGAAGATCAAATTAAAATCTTTCTTTTTTCCTAAGAAATTGCGACGAGAATTCTGAAGAAAAGTTTAAGAAAATGAAGGATCGCCGAACTCGTTTTGAAAATGTTTCACGTTGTGATGCCCGATGGTCGGAAGATGCCAACACTCGGTTACTCCTGGCAGAGATAAATGCCTCGTCAGCTCCTGTCTAATTAGCTGGATTATCAAAGCTGGATTTTCCTTCTGGACTTTTTCTCCCACGTTCGCTGGATTATGGAAGCATAAATTAATAAATTGCTCGACGCTATTTGTCATTTTAAAAGCAATCTACGCCATTTGAGACTCCCCGGAGAAATGGAAGTAGTCATCTCAGTGACATCTTCGTCAATAATTCAACAACGGAGACTTTGAACAACAAATTATGAATTTATTATTCGGCGCTATAATTTCTGCTCGAACCTTTTAATCTTTCAAATAAATGTAATTACGAGTTTTTTTATTTCTTTCTGACAAATTTAATTCTCGAATGAAAAGCAGAAACTTTTGAATGAAAAGTTTTCCTTAATCGATCATTAAGTCGTGAAAACATATTCATACGACGATGTTGATGGTAATGATGATGATGATGATGATTATTATTATTATTATTATTATTGTTATAATTATTGTTGTTGTAGCATTACCTCAATAATATTGTAATAATATGTTATTATAATAATATTAACACATCATTAACATAGTACAACAATTAACGTTGATAATTAAAATATTTAATACATACTATCAATATGGATCTAAACAATGGAAGGGCTTTATTTCTTCATTGTGAATTGTTCCAATAAATAATAAACAAGAACACATTTCCATTCTACATCCTCGCAATTTTTTAATTATTCAACGCACATTATTTCATAATTACAAATATAATCATCACAATGTAATTACAAATATAATCATCACAATGTAATTACAAATATAATCATCACAATGTAATTACAAATATAATCATCACAATGTAATTACAAATGTAATCATCACAATGTAATTACAAATGTAATGATCATTAAAATAAGAGTCGTATTTATTAAACAAATGATGCGGAAACTCACCAGTGATGTCATAAAATTCCTGACAAAATAACCGAGGCAGAAAACACAACATGATGAATCTTACGGCATTTTTGTTGCTGTTATTACTAATATTATTGTTGTTGTTATTTCTATTATTGTTGTTGTTGTTATTAATAATATTATTGTTGTTATTGTTGGCCATCTTCATTGACTGTCGGTGGAAGATTAACTCATTAAATCAATGTCGTTGTTGTTGTTGTTTTACGACAAGACAAAGAACATCGGTTTTCTTCCAAAGCACTTGTTTGAAGCCCCAGTTACCTGCGAGGTTCCACCATACAGAGGACTTTGTATTGTACGCACTTTGCTTGTTGTTTTGCATGTTAGGTATAAGGCGCTATGTTCATCACATTAAATGCATTACCATACAATTATAGCACACATTACAATCCACGAGCGATACTACATTTTGACTGTGTATCGAAAGCTTCACAATTATATTATAATATATTACAATTATATTATAATTTATTACAATTATATTATAATTTATTACAATTATATTATAATTTATTACAATTATATTATAATTTATTACAATTATATTATAATTTATTAAAATTATTATTGCGCACAAATTGCTTAATTTATTATAATTCATGAATTGATTATATTTGTCCTTTAAAGAATGGATTATCAGGCGTAATATTGTAATAATATTCCTCAAAGTGACATCATCTGGACCTTACATTATGCATCACATTGTACTCACGTGATGTGGCCAACAATTTCTTAAACAGTGCTTAGTTACTCATTTTTATGCACGATTTCTTGAAGAATAATTTTATTGGAGGAGAAATTAAATCGCAATGAACTTTTAAAATGTAAAAACATAATTATCGTATGCAATTATATAACATTGTGCGTGTTCTAAATATTACATAAAGTTTGTCAATTAAATATCTAAATGTATATAATTAAAAGTCTGTGTGTTCTAAGCGTTTTGATTGGATAATATGGTGGAGTGTCGGGCATTTTGATTGGATAACAATATGTAATATTCATAATATAAAATGTATAATTAAATTATATTTAAATGGAATTAAATGTTGCAAAACCTCATGACGAAAAAATTTGCTTAACATAATTAGCTTGACAAATAAATTCTCACATAAAATAGCAGCATAAATTATTATACATCGTTACATTAAATTGTTGTGCACTTGCACATCGCATGAGCACGTCATCCTCAAGTTTTGAAATGTGAAAGTTTCTTTTTAATAAAGTTATTTTAAAGTCACACGATTTGATGGATGGCCTCATCTGAAACATCTTGTGGGACTTGGATTGAATGAGTGAAGGTCGGATGAACGAAGCAAAGAGATCTGTGCATCCAAGGAGAAGTGGTCATTGGAAACAAAACATCTGATCATCGTCATCATCATGGTAGTAATGATCACAGTGATGATGATAAAGATAGTAATGATCATCATCGTCGTTGTAATCAACATCACCATCAACATCATTACAAATATTTATTTCCCATTTGTCTCCGTTCGCTACGACGGGACTCATTTCGTGAAGAGCCTGCGTGCATGCGGAAACATTTTAATTCGTGCCGAACAACAAAGAACTTAATGGCGGTATTTACAAAGACAATAAACATTGGACGGTTAAGTCGAGTAAAAATAGTTTTGACGTAATGACTTTGTAGGTCAAATTTAAAACTTGTCATTATAAAATTTAGTTCAAGTCCTGTTGTGACTTTGTTATGTAATCTAATGTAATGTAAGATCGAAGGATTTTTGGACGAATAAGAGCTTCACTTTTGAAGCAAAAAAATATTTAAGAAATGCAATTTCAAGGAGCAATTTACTGGGCAGGCCGTGTTAGCACAACACGTCACGCGTTGAGACGTCCAGTTTTGTTGTTTTTGATTGAAGATAAAAGCACATGTTTGCAGAGCAGTTCACCGAGTAATTTGTGGAAACATTTTAAAAGAGAAAAATTGTTGAAAGTCTTTGTTTAGAAAAACAGCGCATATTTTGCACCTTCTCAGGAAATTGACATTTCTCGTGTGACATTTAGTGTATGATGAATTGTGCTTTTAAGCAATTTCTGTTTTTGAATTTCTGATGTTTGTGATTGTGTTTGTGGTAATCCTTCCAAAGGACTTCAAGTAACACATTTACACGAGCTTGATAAGCTGGAAATTGTAAAGTGTTTTGTTTGTTTCTGATGTTCACAGTTTTCATTCTACCGTAAAACCATCAGCAGCAATTATAGCTCTTGAACTGAAATAACTTTCTCAAATGACAATCTTCAATTGTTAGAATATAACTTAAGTCTATCAGTTCGCTGGTTTTACATTTTTCAATTATAATACAAAATATAATTCTTCTTTAGTTATATTATAACTTCTGTAAATTCTTTATTTCAAATTTCACGATCAAATATTATTTGCAAGGTTGTTTTTTCCACTTCCATCATTTCAGCACCCGTCCATCATGTTGCAATCATCCGCAATTGTTCCATTAAAGCTAATTTTCTTGTCGTGTTGCCAATCACTGCTGCAAACCTTATAAGGACTTCGACAATGAATTGGATTTAGATGTAATGGCCCTGTCTGAACTCGTTACCTGCATTTTCTTTGTACTGGATAATTTGTTATAATATTACTTTGTAAGTTAGTTAATATTAACAAATATTATTTGCAATGTTGAAAATTGTTGCATATGTGCTCCAGTAATTTTGAAGACTTTGGTTTCGTGTCCAGTGCCTACGTCCTTAGTCATTTTATTTTATTTTATTTTATTCGTTTACAGCAGGGATATTAAACTGGCGGCACGCCAAGGGGTGTGAGATGGCCACCAGAGATTCCAGTTACGTTTATTGACGATAACTTGCATACAAGAATCACGTAGACCAGTTTTTCAAACAATGTGCGTTGGATTGATAGATTTATCAAATTTATTGAACTCAAATGAATATTTCGTCCGAATTTCACGAATACAAACTGAAAATACTCAAAATTTACGTAGAACAACCAGAAACACTAGGGAACATAAATTTTCGGATTTAGTAAGATCAAATCTTCAATTTATAAATTATATCAAAGCCAATAATGTATTTTATCTCCTTCCTTATTAGTTAGCTCTTGAAATCATTTTTAATGAATTCGGGACATGTTACAGGTTCCTTTTACACAACTCATTCATTAGACCTCACTCAAAGCATCTTTCAATTATTGAACATTAGAACATTGACTGCCATTAAAGTGTATTTTGCCAGTAAACAACCTCTACAGGTTTTCGCTGGAGGTTCAAGTCTGTGGAGCGAACTGGTTGCTTCAGAACTTTCGAATTCCTTTCCAGGAGAAAAGGTATTGTCCACCTCGAAATGTTTAAGGGAACATTATCATGCTGGAAAACGTCTCAACACTTGTAACCTAGTGGAAATTGATACTTGTCCAGTGTTGTCCATGTATTTTGACGAATTATTTTGATATTGATTTTGACATTTATTGTGCGTTCCGCCTTTTGGCCACAAAGTTTTCTCGCCTATTGCAACAAAGATTATTAAGTTTATGTAAATGAATTTTATTGAAAATGCTTTCAATAAATATTAAACTTTTAGAATACAATTTAATTAAGGTTAAATTCTAAAGTGTGGCTCTAAATCAGTTTTAATAAACACAGTAAATATCAGCCATCTGATAAATGAAAGTCATTACCGGGAATGAAATAGGATGTTGTACGGGTTCTGATGGTCGTACATCTCATGATTTATTTTAGGTTTAGTATGGATAATCCTGTCTAGACTAATTCTAGACTAGCGGTTTTAATACTTTTATCGAAATAATGTCGCTAAAAGACAGTTTCGTAAGAGCCTGGAAAAACAAATTTTCTGGACAAGAGCCTCCAGAACTCGATTGCTTGGATCAAACTGAAGATGATGTACTTGATGTGAAAGCGATTGAAAAAAGCCTTCAGAAATGCAACAATACAATTGCTCAGCTAAACAAACAACTTCAGGAAACGGAGTTCATGGCATCATTTCTGTGGGACTTGCTTCATGGCGTGAATAAAGTTATGCCATCTCCAGTACCTGTTCAAAAACAAATTCGTAGAGAGCGTGATCCTTTGATTTCTGAATTAGATAATGCTATACCGATTCAGGGAAGTTTTGATTCCAGTAACAGTTCTCCCACAGATGATCCTTCTGCTACCTATTTGCAGTCAATCAGAAATTCATCAAGTGGTCATAGAAATTTTGCTAGTGAAAGAACATTTTCATCTTTCAAGCCTCTTGAAGAGCAGATCCCTCCAAAATGTCCGAAAGGAGGTATCGACAAACGATCCAACAGTGTAGATATAGACAGCTTAGAGCCGCAGGTAGAAAGAAGAGTCAGCAACCATTACTACTCGGTAGTGCCAAAGTCCTTCGATGAACTCGAGGTCCCCTCGAGAACTTATCCTCCCGAAGTTTCCGCCAGACCCATGAAACCGGTACCGACTCCGAGAGTGAGCATAGCTTCGGTGCAATCAAAACCGCCAGACAATGATATGCCTGTTAAACCTCACAGAAATGCTTCCAAACCCTTAGCACAAAAACCATTTTCTTCGACTGAAAGTTCTTCAAGTTCATACTTTTTTAAGAAGAAGGCACCGCCCTCATTGCCAGGAGAGAAACAAGTGACTTCCGAACCTCCGACAAAACAAAAAAAGTTTTTCTCTTCGTGGGATCGCAAGAAAAGCATCAAAGACTCGGTAAAAGTCGGAGACGATGCAGAAGCGAAAGAACTCCAAAAATCACCCCATAACTGTGAGTCTTGAAGTTTTATTTTAATTCTTTGAATCTTTGTGCAGTCATTATATTACTTAATCGTTGATCTGCTGCTTTCTGCATCTAAGATATCGAGATCGTCTCGAGTGGTAAACGATCTGCTCGTGTTGCGAAGCATTGCTTCGTCTTTGTCGTTCCAGAGCGACGACCGAATTCGTCTATAATTTCCGATTTTTATGCCCATGCTTTTTTTTTTATCGAGTCACTCAAAAGCAAAAACTAAAATGTTGAAATATCGACAGTCGATACTTAATTCTTTTCAGTTTTAATGACCGTCGTAAGAAATTTGTATAGATGTTCTAAAAATAACAACAGACCAATAATTTTTATTAACAAATATTTGATTCTATTTATTAAAACATAATTAAAAACTGCTTCTTCCAGCGAATTTTTATTCCTTGGAAAGTGACGCTCCGGTCGACGACGCAAAGAGCAGTTCCTCAGAAACGAATAAGAAGGACAGAAAGAGGCACGACTACGAGGTGACCGCAAGTCTTGCAATGCATTCGAATTCGATTCCATTTGAGTTCCATCATAAATAACATCATAAATAACATCATAAATAACATCATAAAAGTGCTTTTTATGATGTTCACGCGAGGTTGTTTATTTCTGCGACCAGGAAGTCGTGCCGGCGAACAAGAAGGCCTCGGACGAAGCTTGCCTTTCGACGGACGAAGACGAGGAAGGAGAGGATGAACCGCTGTATTTCAACATCCTCCTGATACAAGACAGGGCAAAAAACAAGATGCAGACCTGGTATGCTAAGGGAATCGATCGAAAGTTACACGAAAGCAGAGCTTTGGACGGAGACGCCGCGGTCGCGACCAAGGCGAGACCGGCTGCTGGAGATCTGCGGAACTGGGCAAAAGAATCGATTCTCTCTAGCGACTCGGGTTGGTTATTAACGATCTCGTGAATTTTCCGTAACAGATGATTTAGGGGCGCTGATGAATTGCCTTTGAAGTAAATATTGACTGCAAAATTGTTTGTTAACAAATCTTGGAGTATTTATTTAGTCTTGAGATTTAAAAAAGTATTATAAAAGTATTATAAATTATAATAAATAAAAAATATTAATTATGACATAAAAAGTGTGTAAACAAAATTTGTTATGGTTTTGATGCAAGCATTTCTTCTGAAAAATATTTTTAGAAAGTTATTTTTAATGGAATTGAGATCGGCAGCTCGAAAGGAATTGTGGTCGATTTGAGATGTTTGAATTTTTAGTTCGAAGCGGTGGAAGCGATTCCGTTTTTGAAGACAAAATGAGTTGGAAGGACGACAGGTCTCCGCTGAGGTCGGCGGACTCCGTCGACAGCCAATCGGACGCCGACGACGTACGTCCACTTTTCACGTCCTTTGTTCGACGCATTACGACGTGCGTCGCGTCGTACTTGGTCGGATTTTATTGCAAAACTCCGAGTTATCTGCGCACGCGTCGTGTTTACGGTTAATAATTAAACGGGACGAGGCAGTGAAGCAATTTTTGTTACATTTGCTGTTTTGTGAAAAAATAATGAGTTCATGATGGTGATGTTACATAATTATAATAATTATAATGACTTTCACTTTCATTTGGCTTAATAATTCTTTAGAGATTGCGTAGAATTGAGTGAAATTAACGTTGCATTCACTGCCTCGATGCAATGACCGCCTAATGCAATGCGATGTCGTCGTGACGCGACGTTCGACAGGCCTCGATACCGTCGTTCCTTCTCTTGAAGTCTCGTTTCTGTCGGTCGATTGTTCCTCGTTGCGTAGTTTTGAATCGTTTCGTTGCGACAGCAGCTGAGCGACATGGCAGCGGAAGAAGATGGAAAGTTGCAGATGAGGAAATGGGTGGTCAACAGCATCCTCGAGAGTGAGAATTCATTCCTCTGCGTGCTCGATGTTCTCATGAAGGTTTGGAGTTTCGTTGGATTCGATCAATATTTTAAGCGACCGTCTTTACATTATTAGTCTGTTAATCATTTAGCTGAGTGGGATCGATAAATTTATCGTTGCTCATTTTTACTTATAAAGTTCATCAAGCCTAGCAGTGGAAATGGTAGATCACTCTTTCTCTTACAAAATACAAATACGAGTCAAACATGGTCATTAAATTTCAATTAAATTTCCATTAAATTTCAATTGCCACTGCATCAAAATTGAATATTAATCATGAATTAATTACAAATTGATCAAAATGGCTGCTTAATAATATTAATTACGTGCTTAATTTTTAGCACATGACCACTTTCAAGAACGTCCTGGGCACGCCGCAGGTCGTCATCGCTGCCACGGACATCGAAACCATTTTCCACAAAATTCCCGAAATTCATCACGCTCACAAAATGTTCGTCTACCAATTGACGCCGAAGCTGGAAAGCTGGAGTCGCGATCAGCAAATAGGAGACATCTTCAAAACTCTGGTGAAGTGAAACTTTGTTTTTAGTCCTCGGTCGAGGATTAAACCCTCGTTCGTCCCGGATTCACGTGTTTCGTTTGATTTTGCGTTAAAGGCCGACGAAGAAAATAAAATAGCTCCCGTGTTCATCAAGAACTACCCGAAAGCCGTTCAAACCGTTCACAAGTGCTGGGCAGAAAATCCTCAGTTTGCTCTTCTCACGAAGGTGGTCGAGGAGTTCGACGATCGGATCGTCGCTCTCGAAATTATTTTAAATTTTTTAAATCGAAATCGATTTCTAATTATTAATAAATAATAATTAATGAATAGGAATTAATGATGGGAATAATAATATTATTCATTCATTAATTACTTTTATTGAAATTAATTCTCCTCAGCAAATCAAAGTTAAAATCAACAGTGAGACTCCTTCCATTGAAGGTTACTTTTAACTGTTGCACTTTGCTTCACTTTGTGCTTTTTAAATTTCTGAATTTGTTGTTTCTGAATATTTGAACATCCCATTGAATTGCATTGAATAACATTGCATGGAATAACATTGCATCGAATAACATTGCATTGAATGACATTGCATGGAATAACATTGCATTGAATAACATTGCATGGAACAACATTGCATTGAATAACATTGCATCGAATGACATTGCATGGAATAACATTGCATTTGAATGAAATCTGAAAGCGGTTAAAGTTCGGTCGATGATCGTTCGTTCACGAGCGATCGTTACTCACGAGGACGTTCATTCTTATGCAGAACTCATCCATAAACCCGTCTTGAGATTTCAAAGGAACTCTTTGGTCCTTCACGTTTGTATACTTTTGTGTCGTTGCAACGTCGTCTCGTGATTTTTTGCGTCCTTAAATGGCATGGTGTCGTTTCTTCGGTCGACGATTGCCCGCGAACATATTTCATATTTATTCTATTACAGTACCTAGTGCTAACTTTCACCATTCTGATTCCTCAGGATCTGATCAAATGCACCCCACCGGGCCATGCTGATTATGATACTTTACAGAAGACGCTGCAACTTTCACGACTTTTCCTTGAAAATCTGGAGAGTCCTGTGGACAGCAACAAGGTGTTTGATTAACTTTGTAATTTATATTATTATTAAATCATTATTATTATTATTATTGGATCATCATTATTATTATTATTATTATTGAATCATTATTATTTGTAAATCATTATTGTTTGCTCCTTATTAGTGTTAATTGTAATTACAAAAAGCTAAATATTTTGTGGCACGTTTGAATGCTATTTGTTCGTCTCTTGTAGAAGAAGTGAAAATCTTAAGTTTCAAGTGACTGTTGAATATCAAGTACTTGAATTTCTTTGGTCTTGTTGTCTTTGTGAGTAAAAGCTAAAACATTGAGTTGATGGGCTCCAACATTGTTGTAATAAACATGTAAATAACTACAATTAAGAACTTGCAACTGCATGTCATTTATTACTGTCACAGTATAACAGTGAAAGGTGAATGATGAATGGTGGTTCTCAAGAATTGGGACCGTTCCATTAATTTATTTCGTTTCATAAAATACAAAGTTGTAAGTTTATTTATAAATTTTTATAAGAGTGTGGTGCTAAATGGCTGTTTTATGTCCAAATGAAGGTTTTCACCTTTCACAAACACTTTGTAGGGGTTTGAAATTGAGTTGGAAGGTTCTCAAACGTTGAAAGTATTGTGCTACAAAGTGATTAAAGATGCACAAAGGAAGATTCATGTGTAGTACTACTTTGAAGCTCTGCTCAATTGATTTCATTCATTTCTTTCCATTCAACTCCTTTCATATTTTTTTATCGACGAAATCGTTTTAATTGCATTTCGAACTCGTCGTGATTGCGGCAGGCCGACCATCAAAGATATCTCGCCAAGCAGGGGATGGTGGTAGAAAAGGTTGGAAACATGAGGAAGCTGAGACACATCTTTCTATTCAACGACGTGCTCGTCTGTGCCAGGCAGAAAATTTCCTCATCCAGGTTTGGAGGCTTGGATAACTTCAATAACTTTGTTGATTCTGTTGATTCAATCTAGTGGTAATTGCTTCCATTTTAAGTT
Source organism: Hirudo medicinalis (assembly GCA_011800805.1). Lineage (NCBI taxonomy): Eukaryota > Metazoa > Annelida > Clitellata > Hirudinida > Hirudinidae > Hirudo > Hirudo medicinalis. Next base: position 476,985 of record MPNW01000027.1, read on the forward strand.
ACAAAAACATCTTTCTTATTGTTGGCATGTTCTAAGTTTTACAAGCACATCATCTTTGCATATCAATAAATTGAGTGAAGGAGGCTAAGTTGGAAGTAAAAAATCATTAATTTTTATTCAAATTTCTTTCAGACAAAAAATCAACTTTGAACCAAAGTGGCACATTTCATTGTTAGAATTGTCACTGGATGATATCGTGTGCTTGGAGGGTGAGGTTTGATGTTACAGTTTGATGGTTTTGTAAATAATCGAATGTCGACGATGATGATATTCTTAAGAGGAGAAACTGCTGGCTGAAGCTCAACAGAACGAAATAGAGTCGCTGCAGAAGAAAATGAGTGACCTCCGGAAGGAATTGAGGAGTGAGTTGAAGATGGCCATAAAAGAATCGTCCGAAGGCCAGGTCGTGTGGATTTTATGCTCACTCGAGCACTGTTCCTCTTGTTGCGTTGTAACCTTGCATCGTTATCACGATCACTTACGCAATATTTAGGTCTTTTAATTGTTTATTATCGTGCAGTCATATTTTGTATGCCACGTTGCTGACATCGATGACATCCAAACTTCAGTCGAGGCAGTGGTCCTTCCACTCGCGAACAAACAAGAACTTGGAGAAGGTGAAGAAGAGAATGGTGGAGAATCAGGCTGCTCTCATAAAAGCCTCTCCTTGCCTCGTGTTCAAAATCCACGACAGACGACTCGGCAGGATGCACGTTCTGCTCATGGCTTCCGATTACGAGCGAGCCAATTGGAGGACGACCATTTGCGGCCTCTTGAGTAGGGGTGAGGTGATTCCGAGGATTCCAAAGCGTTCGATTGTCGTGCACACCTCGTAGGTGCTCGATCGGCCGCTATCGAGTGCAGCTCTGAACATTTGTCGGCCAAAAAGAGACTCATTTAGTTGCACGCACAAGAACACGATTAAGCATGGTTTTTGACTCTACATTCCAAATGAGCCATTCATGTTTATGATTTGTTTTCTTTTTTCCTGAGGGGTTTTATAATTAATTGATTATTGTTAATATATAATTGCTTAATAATAATGAATACTTTATTAATATAGTAATTAATGATTAGCACCTAATGTATGATTAGTGATTTATGGTTATTAATTGAATCATCACAAGTCAATTTTAAATCCAGCTCAAACTTCCCAAAACTTTTCCACTGCTGAACTCCAAAGCATGTTGAACTCCCAAAAGGTAGAACATTAAGCTGAATAACTTGTGTGCATCATAAATTGTTATAATAAAAATGATTTCTTAGATTTCCATGTCAAAGATGCTGGGTGGACTGGTCAATGTTGAAGGTATCTATTTTTTACTTTATTTTGCATTTTATGAACTTTGTGCTCCACAAAATTTGATGGGAATTAAATTGACATTTTAAAGACTTCGACATCAACGAAGAGCATTTATTTGGACTGCTGAACATAAAAATCTTCAAACTTCAGGGACTCAAAGCACCGGGCGGTAGATTGTCTTGCGTTTCATTTTACTTCTGCAGAACAACAATGAGAGTTCTTTGCTTGGGAACTTATTTTGTAGTTACATAAGATTGAAAATTGTGCAATTTTATGTTCTGAATTATACCGATTGTTATTTTGTCTGCATTTACGAAATTCTTCTTAGATTATTACTGCACCATTGAAGTGGACACCTTCAATCAATTCTTCCTCAAAGCCCGAACCAAGGTCGTCGCGGACGCCATCGAGCCTTGCTGGGATGAAGTTGGTTATCTTGATGATCTTAGCACGCAAGTCTCGAGAATTGAGACCGTTCCATTAATTTATTTTGTTTCATAAATTACAAATTTATAAGTTACCTGGTTTTGGGGAGAGCACAGAACTTTGTCAATAACTTACTTACTACCAGAGTGTGGTGCTAAATGGCTATTTTGATATCCAAATGAAGGTTTTAACCTTTCACAAACACTTTGTAGGGGTTTGAAATTGAGTTGGAAGGTTCTCAAACATTGAGAATATTGTGCTACAAAGTGATTAAAGATGTCGGGACTTTGGTGGGAACATGTGCTTTGGAGGTGGGTTTCGGTCGTTATTGTTCGTTAAATAATTGTGAGCTTTAAACTCAGAATCCTTTTGACTTCAATTTCTGATGCAGCTCAGTAAGGCCTGGTTGAGAGGCGACTTTCAAGAAAAACCAATCTCCATAAATGATGAGGTTTACTTGTATTATTTCAGCTTACACATTACATACATATATATATATATATATACACACATGGCTAACACATTATATATACACATGGCTTATAAGCTATTGCTAATTAATATTAGCTATTTGTACTTCATTTAGCTGTCGGTGACAATCTCCCTGACTTACTGTTCGAGGGATCAAACCATCAAGAGGAAACAGTCCTCCGTGAAGGGGGGGATCTTTGGAGCGCCACTCAAATCTGTCGCCAAGTGGGTCCGATTGGATTGGATGCTTAACTTGGCAATCTAATTTTGAAGTCGGACATGTTTCATCCATTTGTCGGTTGCAAATTATTTTAGTGTGCCTTTCACTCAACAGCTAATGCTAAACAATGAAGCCTTCCATTGCTTTGTAACCCAGGCAGGAATTGAAATTGTTTTAAAATGCTCGCCACTCCTCGTGCAACAAATTAAGGAACAATGCTTCGATAACTTGAGTTAATTGTTGTGTAATTGTCATTGATTTTGAATTAAGGCCCTTATGGTTATTATTATTATTATTAAACATGTTATTCACTTGCATTGTAATCCAAAAATCTTGTTCTTTTAGAAGGGAAGGTTCTAACATCCCACTGATTGTTAAAACTTGTGTCCAAGAAGTGGAGAATAGAGGTGAAATATTCCTGTTTAATATCATCCAATAAATTTGTAATTCCATTCTATTTGTTTTGTTTGATCCCTTCCTTTACAATAATCTCATAACCTTACTCGAAAATCCCTAACCATAGGTTTGAAAGAATTGGGCATCTATAGAGTGTCAGGAGTGTCAGGGGATATACAGAAATTAAAGAGATTGTTTGAGAGAAGTATGCATATTGTTTGTTGTTGATATAATCCATGACAACACCCCATTTACATTCGAATTGTAATCTTCATGTCATCTGACTTCAGGCAGCAAAGTCGCCTCGACGATGGTGTCGGATTTCGACATTCACGTCGTGACAGGGACGCTGAAGACCTACTTCAGGGAGCTACCAGAGGCTCTTTTTACTGATTCCTTATATCCACAATTTATCAAGGGCTTTGGTTGGTTTTCTGCAAATTTGTAAAGCTGGAGTTTCAATTTTAATTTTTTTTTTGCATGGGATTAAAATTGCAAAATGTTTTGCAGGACTTGCTGATCCTGAAGCCAAGGAGGCCTGCATAAATTCACTGTTGGACTCTTTGCCAGATCCAAATAAGTCAACTGTGGAATATTTACTCAAACATTTAATCAGGTTCAATGTTTGCTATTTTAGGTTTATACAATTCTATTCACCTTCTCCATCAGATTAAAATGTTTCATGAATGCATTTAATTTACAGGATTTCTACGTTCGAGCAAGACAACAGGATGACTTTACAGAATCTGGCCACGGTTTTTGGTCCGACCTTGTTACGACCTGCCATCAAAGAGGCTCAGCCTCAAACCTTAGAGGAATTGTTCTCATCGGGCACCAGGGAGGTCATGGTTCAAACAAACCTTCTCTTCTATTTCCTTTCCATTAGAGCTAAATCTGTTAATGCTTCACAATGAGATGCTTCATTTTATTGGTTTTGATGCTTTTACTGCTGTTGGTGTTTTGCTCGTTTTGGACTCCCAACATTCTTTTGTGGAATCTCGACTCAGTTAGCGATGACTTCACAGCAAAGTGGATGTTCTGTTATTTTATTACATTCTAATGTTCAATATTTTCTAGTTTCATAAAAAAGATGTGCCTTATATTGTTGCAGTTCTGCTCAAGCATTTGGGCCACATTGTAGATATGAGGATATCTATTTATTTTGTTTTCAAGAATTTAGCAGTTTTTTGCACCACTGACTTTAACCACATCATAGAAGCCGCTTAGTGTTGTTTAATGGCTCCAGTATTATCTTTGCATGTAACTCTGGAGTATTTACTAAGAGAAACTGATTCAAAAGATCTACATCCTCAAAAAGTCTTAGAATACTTTCTAAGTCAATAATTGTTTTTCTAGAAGGTTCTACAAGCTTGCTCGGAAATGTGGCTTTTGGGAAGGCTAAAAGCAGAATTTAAGATACTTATTAAGCACTGATCTCCGTTTTCTGACCTACCAAAAGTCATCGGATGAGTCCCACTCGGTGAGCAATGCCACAAATAACTTCTACTAAAATTATAAATGTATGACTGCACTTTTGGCGTCTGAAGTTCAACAGTGAACAATAAAAACAATATAAATCAAATAATACAAAAATTGAGTGACACTGGGCTGCAAGAGTGGTGACAAAATGTTTAGTCACAATGGCAAATCAGCACAAGAAATGAATTCACTCAGCAAGCAATATCCGTTCGGACGAACCGTCAAACGAAACAATGCTTTCATCCATCGACTTCAAAATACATTCACCTGTAAATGTTCACTCATCCTCACAAGAAACACTAACGACTGCACACACCACACATACCCCAAACATCAGATTCACTTCTTCCAATGTTGAATTAGATCATCTTCATCATCAAAATGCTCCTACTCCTTAATATTATTTTGAAAACAAAAGTGGGTGGACAGACTCATCAAATAAGTGAAAGTCAAGCTGGTTTAAAGCATTATGGATAACATTATGATGTTGAAGCCAATATGGGTGAAAAGCATGGACACCTGGAAGACTTGGTATTGTGGAGTACTTAGCATCATGGAGTACCTGCCAGGACACCATCCAGCGAATTCCAGTCATAAAAGTTTAAGTTTTGAGCAATCTCTTCGACAGCATTACCATCATCATGCATTACTTGAAGCTCTTTTCCTGTTGCATTCAAAAACATTGACTTGATTTCGGAGCAGAATCTTCTCAAATCATCAGTTGATTGAAAAAATAAGGTGAGTTTTGAACTGGAGCTGGCATTTTCCTTTGAAGATTTCAAAGGAGACATTTCTACAGCTGATGAGCACCTTTCTTGTACAGAGTCGACATCGTCCATGACGTCGCCAAATTCCACCACCTCAAAGTCCGTATTTGACACATCAAATTGTCTGTCCTCTTCTTCCAAACCCTCTCTTTTGATGCCCACTGGGTTGAATGAGAGTTTAATTGACCTCTTGCACGATTGGAACACGCAAAGGAGGTCACTTAACGGGAACGACACGTGGTTGGAGATCTCACAAGTTATAGAGTTCATCGAACATAGATGCACATGAACTCCGATTAAAATGCAGCATCCATGCCTTATCTTTCTAGTGCGATCCTGCAAAGCAATTAAAAATCGTAATAAAATTAAAAAGATCAAACCAACGAAAGACCAACATTTTTCCACGAGTTCCTGATGACTGATTTCAGAGAATCAATCCATTCTTTTGCATCTTCACTTGTTCTGGCAGAGAATGTCAATGATGGCAGAGCTTTAGTGCACCTGGAACCTGAGTTAATCGGTGAGAGATGTGAGGTTTGAAAAAGTTGTGAAATTGATGATTTTGACTTCTGCTTGTTGGCTTGGTTTGACCCTTGATGAAATGAAGAAGGCACGAGAGAAAAGCAATGTTTCCTCCCAGAGGAGGATTTGCTGCACTTTTTACTATCTTGCCATTCTGACAGCCTGGAAGATGAAACCATATACAAATTTTACAGAACATAATTTTAAACAATAACATATAAATATTATAAAAAATAAAAATAACAAATTATGCACAAAAATGTTGTAGTTAATGCAAATATGAACCTAAAAGTTGATACTTCTGTCATGCTGCTGTCGTCCGTAAATTCATGCAGTGAATCATTTCTGATCAATCACAAAATAACTAATTGTTTCAAAATGTAAACTGGGAGTATATCCATAAAATTTCCATTTTTAATCAAATTAAAATAAAACATTCTTTCAACTCTCCTACCTTAAGACAAACCATCCTTTCCTCCACATGGGTGAAATGCCATACATGTGCTGAGCAAGTGTCAAGACATGAAGAGGGCCCCTCTTTGCAATGTCTAATAATAATAAGTGCATTTATGTGGCGCACATACAGAAACATAAGCATTGGAGGTGCTCGAGCCATTTATGTTGCAATTTACATGTCGCCATTTCCTGGGGGCTTTGAGGCCGTGCAAGCCGGGTTGCAAACACGACACGTAACGACCGTTGCTTTAACCTTTGCTCCCAGGAATGTAACCCTCTAAGTTAACTTTGATTATCAAGGTCAAGACATGGTCTACTCACGGATTCATTTTTAAATACGAAAATATTTTACTTTTGTTTTCCATTTTTGTGTTCTCTAGCATGTGAGTTGAATAAGCTATAAGAAAGAATCCTCTAATGATTGCTGAGGTTGCCTGGATATAAATAAGATCTTATAAATGCAAAATATAAATAAGATCTTATAAATGCAAAACAATCTGAATGTAAATAATATTTGATAAATACTAAACAATCCGACCAAGTTTAATTAACAATGAACTGTAGAAACTTAGATGAAACAGAATTCTTTTTTATAAACCTTCAACTTGGGGTTAACACTTGAAACCCATCTTTTTATTGAAATCCTTTGATTTGTGGCTTCCCCCAAAATAAGCAACTTTCCACCAATAAAATGTTCACTAACAGCTCTTGAAATTTCATCAACCAAAGTCCTGTAAACGTGAGGTGGCAAAATGTGAGGCGGGATGTGAGATGCTTATTTGAATTTATTTAAATTACTTTTTTGTAAGGTAAAAGTGAAGCTTGTTACCTGGTTAAATGAGGATTGCAGGTGCAAATGGAATATCTTCTTTTGTTCTTCTCAACAAAGTCCAAGGACTGTTCATCAAGACCAATCTGTAATCAAATCATAATTACTATTACAGAATTATTATTATATTTGTTATCATCATCATCATCATCATTATTACTATTACTATTACTGTTACTGTCACTGTAAGTGTTACTGTCACTATCACCATCACTATCATTATCATCGTTGTCATTATTATTACTACTATTATTATTACTTTTATTATTACAATCAGTAATTATTGTCATGAATTAATTACACACAAACGAAATCCTAGCCAATGCATTGGCATTTGTCATTTAATAACTTAAATCCTATCAAACATGGTGTTAAAATGTTTACTAAACATTGTTTATCCAAAAAATATTAACTGCAGCAACAATAAAACTAACGGAGAGGAAACTCAAATCTTTGTAAGAAACGTAACGATGAAGCTTCAATTTGCCAAGACAAGAGATGATGAAGTAAAGAGAATGTGATGTTATGATGGTCAGTAGTGGCATTGGTTTGCCCTCCATAAAGTTTTGGAATGTTTGAAAAGCCTTCAATGAGTAATTTTTTGATTTCTTGAATTTAGCAACTTAATATTTTATAAACCACAACTGAAATTCAACAGCAAGTTAGAATCTATTCAAAAGTTCAAAATAAATGACTTGTCGGGTGTTTACAGTTTGCAAAATATTTAATGAAAACCTTCAAAAATATTTCGTCTTCGTCTTTGAAAATATCCAAAAAAAGTACAACTTTCAAGTTGTTTGACACTCTGCAACATTATTTAAAGAAGTAATTAGTAATAACTTTTTAAAAATTAATGATTCGTAACAAAGTTGTTAATTTGGTTTAAATTAATAAAATAAAATTAAAATAAATTAAATAAAAAATCTTCTCATCTTCTCATGTTTAATTTAATGAAACATTATTAAACTAATTCGACGAGTCTCCGAAGTGCTTAGAATCGACTTTGTTTTAAATTGGCCCGAAAACAAAAAGTGCTGACTTGAATTCCGGAGGCTTCTCCAGATCGGCCGGTGGCGAGTCAAACTGGGGTGCGACGCTTGACTCTTGCACGTTCTCTTCGACATCGTCGACATTCTCCACGATATTTGCAACGTCGTCATTTCCCTCGCCTTCTTTGAGTACTGTCGTCGCTTCGAGACGTTCTGTCGTGCTCGTCTCGTCGCAAACATTGTCGACCTGAAGAGCTTCTTCAAAAGCACGACACCGTTGGCTCGTTTCATCCGCCAAATCGGTCTCCGAGATTCGCTTCGTTTCGGGTTCCGAAAGCTTGGAAAGTGCGACTCGTTGCTCGTCATCACAAATTACGTCACTGACATCTTCCCGATGCCTGCCATCGTCGAGCACATTAAAAGATTCTTTTTCAGTTGTTGGAGCACGAGAGTTCAATTCAATTTCTTCTTCGCTTGCAGGGTTCGGATCGTTATTGGCATCGGACTGGGCAATTTTTCCAAAAACAACTTTTTCGAAGAGCTCATCGAAGAGCAGTGACTCGGCAGACTTTTTAGAACGTCCGACATCCTTGAAGACGTCGTTCCCTTCGAAACCGACCTCGACGTCCTTTGCGGAGGTCGGAATGTCGGCGCGTCCGTCGAAAGCATTCGCGGAAGCGTGACTCAGAATGTCTGATGGAAGCATGTTCGAAGAGTCAGAAGAAAGCGACGTATCATCAGTGTCTTTATTCTTATGGACCTTTTTTTTCTTTCTAGGCATGTGTCTGAACAAATCCAAATAATACAGTACATAATTAATAGCTATTTTAAGATATCTACTTTTAAAATAATTTGTAAATGGCATCATTTAGGAATCATGACATATGAACAAAAATTAATCTAACAAAGTTTTTCATTTAAGCACTAATGTTTGAAGCTTCTAAAGTTTGTTATTTTTTGTGGACAGAGAAAAACATTTAAGAAAAATTGACTCGACAACGAGGGGTTCGCGGTCCTTGGAAATGCTTCCGTCTTCGACCCGAGCGTCGGGAGGTGCGGACTTGATGCCAGAAGATGTCGACGGAACTTCGAGTCTCGGAGAGATGCAATCCTGAAATGTTGAGATCATCGATATTAATAATTAGTCGACAGCTCGGATGAACCTCTCACTAGAGAGTGCAACTCGAACGAAAACATAAACGGATTTAAATAAATAATTGATAACTAATCCGATTTTAATTTAATTTAATTTAATTTAATAACAATATTATTTAAAATTGATTACATTGACAAATTATTGTGAGAATTTCACTAAATCATTACACGAGACGAAATCTTTCCAACGTGACACCAACATTTGTCTGTCAAAACCAAATAAAGAAACTCATTCCATGAAATGGTGGACGAATTGAAATGGTGCAAATCAAAACCACTTCATTATTTTAATGTTGCACTCGAAATTATTAACTTGAAAAAAAAACTTAACTTAAACATAGATTTCATTTCAAGCATATTTGATGTAACCAAATGTAATACATTAAACGTAATATTTTTGATGTAACCAAATGTAATACATTAAACGTAATATTTTTGATGTAACCAAATGTAATACATTAAACGTAATATTTTTGATGTAACCAAATGTAATACATTAAACATAATATTTTTAGAAGCTAATTATAATTTAATCGAATGCTTAAATAAACCGCTGTTGTGCAAATTAAAACATTATGTTGCATAAACAATACAATAATAATACGAGATTCATTAATACATTAACATTCATCATTGTAGCTGACATAAAACATTTGTATTTGGCAACATTTATGAAGAATTTCAATAGCTGTACAAACACCTTAACTACAACAATGAATTGATGCGTCCGTACGTGCAAAATAATTGTGATTAGTAAATGTCATTCACAACTTGTTACGTGTCGGTCGGAGAAAGATATGATTTGATGAATATGTTTATTTAATAAAATGTCAATTTAACCTCAACATTTGATGGGTCATTTTTTGGAATGAGAAACAGAGATTCATTGTTGAGTCTGAAGTTCATTGAATTCCCTCCATAACAATAAAGATCCAGGTGATCAATATCCTTAGACACAATCAGAACAAATGTGAGCATTTACTAATCTCAAATCCAATTGGTCCAAAAAGATTCCTAAAATTTCCATAAATATCTAAATAATTATGCAGCACCCTTTTCAAAACTCACTAAATGCAGCTCAAATTCAATATTTTCCAGTCCAGAAGCAAGAGTAATGAGCAGTTCGAGTCTCTGAAGAAATAGCACGTTATTTACATCCTTGATGTTTGATTGTACAATTAAAATCAACAATAACAACAAACTCAGCAAATAATAATAGCTAAGCCATTTGGATGTTAATGCTTCGATTGCTATGCGTTTACTCTCTATTTACTAACTTTAAAAATTACAACAATGTTCGAGATTAACGATGGAAATCATGCAAAATGCAGCGATCGCGTGACGTCGTGCTGAATCTCAAATGTCAAATATTTATGAAGGATTGAAAAAGGAAATTCTTCAATTTTATAAATATTTAGTTTGATCTAACAAATCATTTAAATAATTATATATTATAATGATATTTTAAAATAGTATAATTACTATAATTTACTAAGGTAAAATTTTTCCATAGATGAATTTGAAAAAGAACTCATTACATAAGATGAGTAATGAGAGAAGGAAGCTTGCAAATGTGCTTATAAGGACCTCATTAAGTGAAGCATTCATCTTCACTTTTGTTGCATAACAAAGCAGTTGGTCCTTAATTAAAAATCACCCTTAATCAATATCACCCTTAATTAAAATTGTCATTAGTTAAAAATCACCCTTAATTAAAATTACCATTAATTAAAATCACCCTCAATTAAAAATCACCCCTCCCCTGTGCTTCGTAACAAACTTAAAGAATTCTTCTCACCGGTTCATCAAAAAATAAAGACCTCCTGTCGTAAAACTTGGAAAGATGCTTCGATTTTGACATGGTGCACTGGAAGTAACTTCCGAGCAAATGATCTCTCAAAGCATGAAGTAGCCATGCTCTGCCTGTAATGATTTAGATTACGTTCGAGTTATTTACTAATTGCACAACCGTCGTTAAATTTCATCACGTGATTTTAGATGCACATTTGTACCTTAAATAATGAAGACGACGACGACGATGACAACAATCTTTTAATAATAATAATAATAATAATAATAATAAAATCGTAGTCCGGCAGAGATCCAAAACATTTTTCATCGAGGTTCATTTATTTAGACAGATTGCTTTGATTGTTTGGTCAGAAAATAAAAATCAATAATAATAACATAATAATACGTTTATTCATAAAGTGCCATAAGCATGAGCATCGGGAGTGCTCCGTCCTTGGCCGCCACGTGAAGAGATGGGTCTTGAGGTTAGCCTCGAAGAGGCCGAACAAATCGGAGGCCCCAAGTTGCGCGATAGAATGTTCCACGTCGGAGGGTGGAGAACTCGAAGGATTTGACTTCGAACTTGTTTCTCGGAATGTTAGCACGTTCGGGAAGTTCGAGGACTCGGATTGCAGGCATGCGAGGAGAGAGCGTTGGCTAGGTAGCGTGGCATTCGAAACATAAATGCAGTGTTTTAGACTTACATCTGAGAATTTGAGACTCGAGCGGTTTGGAAATTACAATAAAGTGTTACTAACGCAACACTTGCATCAAAACCCGAATCGCAATAAGTCCGCAAACGTTACGAACGACCTCTGAATTAAGGTTCAGCTCAACAGAATTATCTCAAGTTTTACTGCATCGTCGAGTGACAACTCTTACGAGTAATAAAGATTAATTGAGATTAATCAAGAAAGAATTACTTTTTGTTCAAATTATAAATGAAAAATATTACAAAAATTTCTAAAAATACAAGTAATAAAAAAAGTTATCAAATAATTACAAGATGTTGCACAGATTTTTACTCACTCTTGCCTATGTTTGTGTGGATATTTTTCAAGTGAGATATTTCATCGACTATGGAGTGGTGAGTGAACTCCCTGAATGCTTCAAAGTACCCTTTCAAATAGCTTTTCAACCTGTCATCAACAGACAATAAACAGACCGTGCATCTCCTCCATTCTAAACTCCAACGATGTTCCGACTTATTTTTATTCGAGAGAATCGCATTAAATTACAAAAATTATTTGTTAAAACAGAAAAAAGAGATGACACAATTATTACATTTATTCAATGTATAAATAATAATAATAATTTCGCAATAACAAATTATGAACAATTTTAAATTTGATAAAAAAATTGACATAAGTTGAATATTTCCTAAAAACCATTCACAATTTCACCTAAAAATAAAATGCAAAAGAAATTCAGCACAAAAATTGAACATCATCTTTTTTTTATAAATTGTAAGAATGAATGGATTTCAATGATTGTATCCAATTAAACTTGCCCATATAAGAACAGATGATCCAAGCGTTCCGTGAGTCGTTGAAGTTGCCAATGATCGTTGGAGATTCGTACTCCACACGATGTACTTGCTGCCAAGTGTTGCACCTCAAAATATAATTAGCCTGTTTATCATTGCATAACTTGTTTCAACATCTTGTTCTAATAATGTTACATTAACAATCATGTCTATTCAAAAAAGTTTAATAAGACAAAAACTCTTCATCAAAAGATTATGCTTTTAATCTTTTATAATGCAATAAAAGTGAGGAAGGTCTCTAAAAATCTAAGAAAATATAAGCCTCAAATGACAGGGATTTGGGAAGAGGCAATGCAAGGCAATAAAATTGTCAATTTTGTTACAAAAATTGAGTTTTAATATTAAGGCATATCTATATAGAGGGAAGGTCACTGAATATCTGATTCTAACTCTTATAAAAAGCTCAAAAAAATGAAACTAATGCAAAGAAAATATATGAAGAATAAATTATTTCAGTTATTCAAGTTAATAAAAACCTTTTAAAATTGATATCAGCGGTAATAAAACATAATAATAAAACAAGCAAAACACTTACATCTTTTATAGCTTTATTAACTTCAGAAATGAAAAAGTTATGTTCTTCTGGGTTTGACTGCTTCGCCAAACTACTAGAAATAATTGGACCATTCATTATTTTCTAACATGATATATCAACAGCGGTTGCTTCAAAATTCAAAAGTTTAAAGGTCCGAAAATCAAAACCCTTCCCCTAGCAAAACCCAAACAAAAACAATATATCAAAGATTTCAAATATTAAGAAATGAGGAGTTAAATATTCCTTGGCTAGATGCATAATCTCCTGCTTTGATCTCGCTTTCAATGTTATATATTGAATTAATTATTCCTTAGTTAATCCAAGGCCAGCATTAAATTCATTTCCGCCTAGCTCTTAATCAACTCTTCATATCCGAATTTCTTGCCTAAGTTAGTATACATTTAAATGTTGTTTTTTCCATAAAATTGCTAGTCTTTTTACTCAGTCCATTACATTGGAAAGAACTTTTAGTTAAAAATAGTATTCAAACTGAGGATAAATTAAAAAGATATCAGCTGCCAATCCTGGAGAGGAGGGGGAGTCTCAACGAGGCTTTCAAAATTTTAGCGGGGAGGGGAATGTCTCAAAAAGTGCTTCTATTAGAGCACACGAATGCAAATTATATAAGAAAGCTCCGGGAAACTTAATTACTTTAGCACAAGGGTAGTTTCCTTGTCGAATTAATTAGATAAGAAAACCATCCACAGGGACACAGGAGAAATGACTAAGATAAACCTAAGTAAATATGGATATTACAAATTAAAAGTAAAGAGTGGTTATTACACATCTCGGTCTTCTTAACCACTATAAATAATTGTTGACGTGTTAAACTTATTAAGGTTATTCATCAAGTGAATGGAAGCCACTTCCAAAGAATATAAAGTTCTAAGTCGGACCACTCTCCGCCCATTTACAAACATGCCATGAGGATTTAAACAGATGCATTTCCGGTAGAGTACTCCCTACCCATGATTAAATGACTGCCATTAACTCTGCCTCTCGAGTCCATTTCCTCAGAATCTAATAGGATTACTTTAATAACCATGTAATGTCTCATGTCTTTAGCACCCACAATAAACTTATAATTCCAAATTTATTTAGATCCCCTCAAGTGGAGTCTTGAAATACCAATCCAATGCTACACAGTAACTAGAGATAGACAATTTCTTCCTGATAGTGTAAAACTTAAACAGATCATGACAGAACAAGAATTAATGTCACTTGAGGAAATCATTGCACCTAAACCTCAGTGCTCAGGCAGGTAATTGCTGATGTCAACCCTGTGCTCATATTGTGAAACAAATCAGGACCCTACAAATTTCAACTATGCAGATGCCAAAGGACCACATGACCAGCATTCAATGAAAAATGAAGACAGAGAATGCCCGAGTAAAACCGAATCTCCATTTCCCACAGACTGAACACTTATAATTAACATCCACAAACCACACAACCTGGCAAATGATCAGGACATTACTCCACAATCACCAAACTAGGAAGAAAATCTAAACATTTGAGGAAAAAGTCTGAATTCACAAATAAAAATTGAACTTGAAATTGTACCTTATAAGAGCCGATTATACGTAAAAACGAATTACATCCCGACACACCTCATCAATGTTTATCAAAATATGAGAAAGTCAAATTTAAGTAACAAACTTATTGTCAATATCCACAATCTACCACGAAGTAAAATTAAAAGAGGTACGGCATGATTTAGACTTTTTCTTAGAGGCAGTTTCTGATTCCTGAGACTGCATTTCATGGGAACGTTTCAATGATGGATTAAGGTATTTTCCAACACCATTGCTATAAGCCTTTACACTTCCATTTTTTTTTGCATTTAATTCAACCTTGATATCCTTCGTCACCTCTATGGATTTCTTATTTCTTTCGGATGCCAATATTTCATCAGCTTCTGCATAAGGATCACAAAACACACCACATTTCAAGATTTTGATCTCTTCTGCAGGCTTGTCCTTCAAATCGGTCTTTATAGATTCCATCTTGTCCAGTGTCTCCATGCCGCCGACAACTCGACCAAAAACCGTGTGTTTGTTGTCAAGGTGTCGTGCCGACCTGAAGGTTATGAAGAACTGAGATTTATTCGTGTTCGGACCGGAATTTGCCATGCTGAGAATGCCTCTGCCTGAGTGAATAAGATTGGGTTTAAACTCATCCTTGAAAGGTTTACCCCATATGGATTGACCACCCGTACCAGTACCTTCTGGGTCACCCCCCTGGATCATGAAATGTTTGATGGAACGATGGAAAACAGTTTCATCATAATATCCATTGAGACAATGCTTCAGAAAATTTTCACAGGTCTTGGGAACTTGATCAGAATGAAGTTCAACATTGAGGTTTCCATGTGATGTCACAAGTTGCACATAAGCCTTCTTCTTCACTCTTTCATATCTCAGAGTGTCTTCATCGATAATGGCAGCTTCCAAATGAGTCACAGGCTCAAGAATCGTTGAAGTGAAAGAAGCAGAGGCCTTGCCCGTAGAGTAATGCGCCGCATTTACACTATCTGCTTTTTTGACAATCTCCACTTTCTGTTCCAGAGGCTTGAAAGTGCGATCCAACTCATCTAATACACGTTTAGCTTCAGAATTAATGAAGTTTAAGGTGCTCTTGGTGTCTTGCTTTGTCAGCTCATCATCTTCATCAGAAAGCTTAAGATTTTTTTTAAAATGAAAATATTCAGCAAAATTAAACTTGTCAAGATTGCTGGGATCTTGAATGGTAATGATATCTTTTCTGACAAAAGGTTCGTCAGTTAACAAGTCTTTCCAATAACTGACTTTTATGTTGAGCCTGTCAACAGCATCCAAGCTAAACACATTGCCAGTTGTCCTAACAGCCACGATGTGGGTATTTTCATTAAATACTTTAAAGGTTACAGGGCAGTGGTTCTGACCATTATTATTTTTGAAAAAATTAAGTTTCGTCAAATTTTTCAAAAGAAGTTTTTCGCCGTTTATGGGATTCAGGCCATACTGTTTCAAAAATCTCATAATGTTCTCGCATTCAAAAATATGTCCATCGATCGTACAGTACGGATTTTCGAAAGGTTGTAAACTTAAACTGCAACATGAATAAGGAAGTCGTCTAAACTTAGAATTTGCTCCGACATCTGAGGATGGCTTTTTACCTCCATAAAACAAACTCCATTCGGTTGTCGTCAAATAAAGCTTATCCTTCTGATGCTGTTTTTTACCCATGTTTCCCAATATCGACCAGAAACCGCAATAACGATATCGAATAAATAAATAAAAAACAAGTTACATCGACGCAGATCCATATGCCAAATTGTCTGAATTCATTGAGATGTCTATTGAAACAAAATAATTATTATAAATCTAAATGCAATAATATTTTAAATGTCGAAGCATTATCAAAATATTAGTTTATATTTTTGAGGTGGTCGTTTCTCAAATTGTTGCTTTAATTGAATAACGTTGTCGTTTTCTCCTTCGTTTTTCCTTAAAAAATTTAAACTGATATTAAAGACATTTTACTGAAATAAAGCGAAGCTTTCGGTGAAAATTATTCATTAAAGATTAATAAATCAAAAATTGTTGTCAATAATAAAAAAATAATGACCTTATTATCTTTAAAACTTTTATGTAAGCCCACAATCCACAACGTTAAACTCAAGCTGCGCCAGATTATTTTGAATAATTGAAGAGAGGAGATGGGAGAAACAGACAAACTCCCAGTTTCCCGGTGGACCAGTCCGCTATTAGTCCCTGGGCACTTGCTTCCTGCTCCCCCCTCAGGGGCCCTGGGTACAGGCGGTTGAAAGCAAAGATCATGTCATTGGGGAAGAGACAAGGATCTCTGTGCGAGGGTTTGTTCCTCCCTGGCAAAAGCTGAAATGACCTTCCTGGCATTGAGATAGATTGTATAGAAGCAGGACGTCAATACCGAAGTTGACCCCCAATCTCTCCAACAATATTTTATGGTTGGTATCATTACGAGCAGCCGAGAGATCACGGCCGACCACAGCTGTAGACATATTCACTAATACCTACTGCATCGACACTGATAATGACTCCATATTAGATTTAGCGTCTAATGTTCCAACGGAACTTCAAGACCACTAACATAACAAAGGCTGTAACGAACGAGAAAAGGTTCTGCTCTTGCGCCTTGATAGTCAGTCCATCGCTAGAACACAAATCGCCCACAACACTCCCCCCTCCCAAACTGTAATGTACTTCTTTCTATAGGAGACCATCTTCAGCCTTCTAGGAAGTCGGCAGGTCCTCGTGGGTCTTGACACTGGTTGCTGGTCCACCGGAATGACATGCATTTAGACTCCGATCTCCAGCATGCTGTTGTTGTTTATCTACGTCCTTTACATAGCTAGATGATTAGGATTGTGCTCCCGCTGTGACGATATTTATGAATATATCTTTATAGTGTCGCACCCCCAGTCGTTTTACGTCTTATTGAATTAGGGCTTTGCCTTGTTATGTTTTTTGACGTTTGACAATAAACATTACATGGTGTCAGAAGATGGCCATTTCGATTCCAATTCCCACATCGATGAGAGTAACAGGAGATTCTGCAATCGAATGGCGAAGATTCAAGCTGCTTCAAGGTAGTTGATGGAGAAGAAATACAATTTATGCTGGATAGCGGAGCGACTATCAACATGTTACCATCTAGCATTGTACAGCGCCTCAACTTTCCCGTTCAACCCGCCAAGACTGCATTACATATGTTCGATGGCACAGAGCTGAACGTTCGTGACTCTTCCAGTCACCAACCCTCGAAAACGGCAGAAAGGATGCGTCAAGTTTTATGTCACAAGCACTCACAAGCAACCTTTGCTGGGTGTTGAAGCGTGTAAAGAATTTGATTTGCTCAGAGTCAATGTAGATGCCATCTGTTCGCTAAGAGCCGAGAAGAATGACAGCAAATGGACAGACAAGTCTGCAGATGTGCTTGAAGGATACGACAAGCTCCCTGGAAAGATTACTTTTCAAGTTGATCCAAAGGTTCCCCCATTCAAATGCCTTTAAGAAGGATGCCAATAGCAATTCAGACAAGAGTCAAGAATGAACTCCAACAATTGGAGCGCCACCAAGCATCCAACCAAATGGAACCATTGCTATCACATGAAATTCCAGAACGACCTTGGCAGAAGGTAGGAGTCGACATCTTCACGTTCCGAAGACATGACTTTCTCATAGTGGCAGACTATGCAAGTTGCTACTTCGAAGTGGATCGATATCTCAGCAAAACTGCTTGTGATGTGACTCGTTGTTTGAAAGGTTAATATCGCGCCATGGAATACGAGAAATATTATTCAGACAATGGCCCGCCTTTTTGTTTCGAAGGATTTTAAGTATTTCGCGAAGACATGGGAGATTTCTCACCACACATCCAGTCCTCGCTATCCTCAGTCAAATGGTAGAGCGGGAAACTCAAGGAAGGTTGTTAAGAACCTGATGAGTAAAGCTATAGAAGATCACCAAGATCCGTTCCTTGCATTACTGGATTGGAGGAACAAATCAGAAGCCACACAACTCTCCCGGATCAGGTAGTGTCTGGTTGACACACCCGCACATTGATTCCAATTTCAGGCAGCCTCCTGCAGACTCCTACTAGTACAAGAATACTGACAAGTATTAGGGCTGTCCAGCTGAAACAAGCGGAATTTTACAACGTGTCTGCCAAGGAAAGAACCTCATCGAATAACGGGCAGACTGTACATTTCAATCCGGATGATCGGAGTGATTGACAGAAAGGCTCCATCAGCAAGGTGTTGCCCTACAGATCTTATGAAGTAAGACTTCAGGACGGAACCACAAGAAGACGCACATCAAAACATATACGCTTCTCTAAAGAACCTCCCCGGTCTGTTACCGAGCAGGCTGTGGAACCAGCTCAGGCACAAGCGCAGCAGAAGTGCCAGAACCGACAATCCTTCCACCAAGTTCTCGACCTTCCGTCGTCACAAAATCTGGACGGATAGATATCAATAATTAAGTTAGATAATCAAGATTCCTGCTCGCTATAGAGACTGATTTGGAAAGGAGGTTGTGACAATATTTATGTATATCTTTATAGTGTCTCATGCCGCGTCGTTTTATGCCATAATGAATTAGAGCTTTGCTTTGTTATGTTTTCTAACGTTTGAAAGTAAGCTTTACACCCGAAACGATATTAGAATCCGTGCTGCCATCGCGAGAATCGAACTCTTAACCATTAGACCATGCCATCGATCCAGCACGTCGGATGACTCTTTTGTTTTCTTTATCAGAAGCTGTCTCGGGTGTCTCACATAGAGAAAGAAAAGGCAAATCGAAAGTTTACCATATGGCTTTGAGTGCATCATCTGTTCCTCGCGTTATTAACTGATTTACGTGTCATGTAGCATTTTGCCAAATGACCACTCCTCCATACACTGTTTGTCCCAGTCGCTGTTTGATTCTACCATATTTTTCGTGCTTGATCACACAGTCTTCTTAAACAAATTACAAATTAATGTTATGTTAGTCAGTGAGAAAGACTCTGACTAACGATGGGGTAAAAAATACTAAAACGTGTAGCGACATCGGCATTGACGACGAAGACGAGTTCGCTACAAAGTTTATTTACAACAACGGCAACAATGCTTCGACTGACAACATAACTGCTGGAGTAGCAGCGTAGCGACGTAGCGGGAAGATTAGGAG
>MPNW01000027.1:533408-563252 GCA_011800805.1 Hirudo medicinalis
TTGTTGGTTGCTTCCACAGGAGATGATGAAGGTGACACATCGATGACCAAATCATTGTCTGGAGTTTCACATTTTTCATCGTCAACAGTGACAACATCACCAAAGTCTCTGCTCTGACATCGCTGGGGTTTTGCACGAGCTTGAATTTCCAAAGATATTTGACCAGGAGAAACTTCGTTTGTACGAAAGTTAAGCATCGCGACGGAGCCGGTCTTTCCCTTTTGAATTCCAAACTCGTCTGCCCTCTCAGGTACGCAAGGTCCGACACAAGATGGATCTTTTGGTTCCTCAGCTTGAGTCTTGTTATGAGGTGAACAGGATGTTGAGTCAGCCAACTGTACAGGAGCACCCAAACCAGGAGATGGAGACCTTGGTGGAGATAACAATCTCTCGACCACAGGAGCGCAGTTTGAATTTCCAGATATGTTTAAAGCTGCATTATTTACACTGGAGTTGGATGTTTTAACATGAGGAGAATTTGATGTTGAAGTACCTGGACTATCCACATTGGAAACAACATCAAGAAAATGCCTTGAAGNGTGCTTAACGTGGAAACGGCCACGACAGGTTTTGATGCACTATTAAGACTTCCTTGGCTGAGTGAAGATGAAAAATTGTTTGGAGATGGAGACTTGGATGGAGCTGTCTTAATTTGGTTTTTAGGAAGTGTTTGAAACACATTGGCATTCCTTGATTGAAGTGAAGAATTGTCCGAATTCATCTTTTTTTGATTATTAAGTTTGGAAGACGATGCAACGAGTTGATCTCTAGTCGGAGTGCTCGGCTTGTTGCCCTCGCGAATGATTTCCAAACGGATGGCATCGTAAATTTCTTTCTGAGCCACAGGGCCATCCAAAACTCTGGAACCATCAGCACCATTGGCTTGCTTTTTCTTTAATGTATCGATGACTGAATTGAGTGCTTTCTTGGAGGCTCCTTGTTTCAATTCACCGGATGCAGAAGGGGACTTCGACTTCACATTCGTTGGTACCGCAGCATTGGACGACCTCGAAGAAGCCGAGGAATTGAATTTGGAGGTCGTAACCGCTAAGGGCGCACTGTTGGCATTGACCGACGAGAAGCTCATAGGCATTGTGCACTGAGGAGGTTTAAATTTGGTTTGTTGGTACTGTGATTGGTTGACTGGGGAGGGCATTTGAAATGGTGAAGTACTGGCTATTGTAATGGGTGACTGAGAATTCTGAACAAATGTTTGTGAAGGAGTTCTAGAGAGTCCTCTAGAATCCAATCCACCACTTAGCTTCGAATCAATGGATTTCGGACGAACGGCAGTCTTGTTTAGTCTCGGGTGATGCCCTTGCATGTGATGAGAACCAAATGGCTTAGGTGTTTTTTGACTTGCCATCATAGCAGACAGCTGACCCTGACGTCCAGCTGCCATTCCCCCAAGTCCAACTGCAATCTGTTTGCTTTTGAGAGAATTTTGTAATTTGAATTTACCACCAGTGTTAGTTATTTTGACAGTTGGTGTCCCAGAAGGCACTTGAGATGCAATTGGTGATGTGGATGCTGTGACTATGCACTCATCATCATCAAACTCGTAAATTCTTTGTTTTTTAGATAACTTCTGCTTAGTGGCATCGTCTAATGAAATGGCACAAGAATAAGCACGCTTGGCCTTCTTTTCCTCGGAATTCTTGCCAATGTTTGCAGGTTTCAGTTTCTTTAAAGGGGGATGCTGGCCTCCGACGAGTCCCGCGCTCAGATTCAACATGCCGCCTCTCGCTTCCATCGCATCTTTTGAGTCTCCAATTCTTTTAATAGGGAGCCTAGGAGAAGAAGAACACCTCGAAGCGTTCGAGCCCAGATTTAAGGTCATCGCACCGACCGAGTCTCTTCCCGAAGTGAGAATGCCCACCTCCGAATCTGCAGAATTGGAATGGTTATTGTCGTCGGAAAGTAGATCGGTAAGACTGCTACTCATCTGTCGTTTCGTGTCGGACGATCCCGAGCTCGGAGGAGAGGAGGCGATGCCCGAATCTTGATTGTTCGGCCTGCCGACGTCGTTGTTGTTCGACGATGCCGAAGCGAAAGACCTCTTGTCGAACCGCATTTTAATGGGAGGCTGTTTTTCGATGGTCAAAGATGATTTGGACATGACTCCTGCCATCGTGGACCCGCTCGTGGATGGCTCTATTTTGACCTCCCAATCAGCATCAGCAGATGAAAACTGTTTACTATTGCCACAAGAATTAATATTGAGTGCATCTGTAGAACCACTTTTGAAGCCGTCTTTGGGTGGCACTCTATTTTGATGATTTGGGGGAAAGGCGGCGTCCTTATCGTAAAACGTTCCCATTCCGACCGACTGTTGTCGGGCAGGCATGCCAACATTTAGGCCTCCGATGTTCGTATTACTAGTCGAATTTTGCCAGGCCGCAAAATTCTGAAATGACGTGGGATCCGACATTTGCCTGGCCATGACGGCCAAGGACCTTTCGGTTTCAGACATTTTCAATGTCTGACAGTTGGAATTGATTTTGACACCCATTCCACTATCGGGCATCTGATTTCTAGACACGAGTTGATGCTGCTGCATATGCTGGAAGTGATGACCGAAATATTCGTCAGACAAAATGTTTGGAGTTGTTTTAGTCTTTTTCGAGTTTCTCCCACCTGGGTTGCCAGGTCCCCAGTCATTTGCAGTACGCTTTCTGTGCTTGTTATTAGCATTGAGATTCATGTTGACTCCCATCATGTTCTGATTATTGTTAGAGCTCAAGTTTGAAGTACTGGAAGAGTGATCAAGCAGGCTTGCCAACATTGGATTGCTAGAAACCTTGTCTACTTTATGAACTTGGTGCATCGATTGCTGTCTTCCAATAACAGATGCATCTGGAATCAAAGAAGGCTTCTCAATAATTTCAATATCACTTTCACCAGATTTAGATAACATTTCTTTCTTTGCCCTGGCCTCCTGTATCTGAAGGACTGACAAATGAGAAGACGAAGAAACGGACAGATTGTGCTGCATCGGAACGTTCGATCCGCTCGGCTCATTTTCCTGATTGACATCTTGTTCTAACTTAACGACAACTCCATCTTCGATCGGCATCCTGGGAGGAATCGAGAAATTAGCGAGCAGTTTTGGAACTGATATTTTGATGGAAGACCGCTCCTCTGCCTGGCACTCCCCAATAGAGTCTAGGGATTTCGAGGCAACATACTTCTTACTGAATAAAGAGGCATCGGGACATGGAAGGAGACAGCTGGTCTGCCTAGAGAGATGGATGAGAGGAGGAAGACCCGACAGATCCCTCTGTCTGTTCCTCGTAGGAGGACTCCTCTTGAATATGGAGCGGATCACGACAGGCAGAGATAAACATCTGCAATGAAATTACCAAAATTTGCTATTCAGGTTATTAAGATTAGAACTGATTCATTTAGAACTATTATTATAATAACTACTTATGCATGGCATATCTATTCATGTCCTGTTGTACTTGAATTTATTGTTCATTTGCATGTCTCCTGAACAAGGGAAGCAATTCGATCTTGATACATAACGTCAAATGACAGTCTCTAATGCAGTATTAAACCAAAAAAGGATATGACTAACAGTAATCAGACTAAATCAAATTTGAAAGAATCCATCACTTGGCCGGTAATAACTACTATGTAAGCATACAATTAATTAACCTCTGAGTGACTTTCGTAACGTAATCATTCGATGCAACGAGGTCGACATGTTCGCCAGTCATCTTGCAAGTCACACTAATGGAATCATTGAGCTCCAACATGACTGAGAAGAAAAAGTAATAATTATTTCACACCATCGAATACTCGTAAATTATTAACTCTTACGTACGAGTTCAAAATATTCTTGAAGCAATAGATATAGAAATATATACTAATTGAATAATAATATTGATGGATTACTGGAGCAAAAAATGTAAGTAGTGATTTGGATCGAAAGTTAAATGCTGCAAATAAACCATAAAAAAACAAACAAACTTGTAAGAAGAGACTCTTTTAAAGGATGCTGGAAGGTGGCAGTAATAAGCTGGAGAGACAACGGAACAACCTCAAACTGTATTTCTCTGCTGGTAAACTCCTTCATGTCTTAAAACAATCATCATAAATCATGATGCCAGTTAATCGATAAATGCAAATGTGAGCTCTAAGATTGGATAGCTAAAATGAGCTAAAATAAAATTGTTTTGACAAAATGTTTATTTGAATTTATCTAGACTTGCAAACAAGTTTCCACAATTCCAAGTGTTATCAAGTTACAATATTTAGCAAAGTTAGTGGTTTAATATTTAATCATCATCACCAACTAACTCTGAGGCTCAAGATTGCCATAGATTTGATGCAGCTGCTTATGAGGGTGTTGAAGAGAATCTGTTGTCGAAGTTGAGCAACTATGGTCGGGAGATGGGTCGGATGGGTAAAAGCAATCTTGTCGACCATGCAGCCCATCAGGTTGTTATTAATTGGGTTTTGGAAACACAAGTATGTTCCCTTGCTTGGCATCACCTAATAACAGTTAAAATTTGCAATTTAATTAATTTAAGTCATTTAAAGATGAACCCATCAAACAGAAAGTTTATTTTGCAATATCAATTGTTAGATTGAAAATGCACTCAATTATTTTTCAGGGATAAAATGCAAGTAAGCAAAAATAAATCCTCAGCTTGACTGCAAAGAAAACATAAAAAAAACACTATCATCTATAACACTGTTAGTATCATTCTGAGATCTTCTAGAAGGTATTTGTCTAACTACATTTATTTAATATCACTAATACAACAGCAAAAGTAGGAAGGAATGATGCAAATAAGTTAGTACATTACAAAAGTAAAATATCATTTTACTAACAACCAACGCTGTGCCATATCCGGACTGATTTTGAGAATTTTTCTTACCATGATTTAATTGGTCCACTAAAAGTGAGACCACTGGTCTCAAAAGTGAAACCTCTGTCATTTTTATACCTGTTTTTATATTTTAACAAATTAAAAGGAACCAAGAAAATCATAAAGTAAGGAAAAGCTGGTTGATGTGACCTGTAACATTCTGAATCTTGCAGATCACAGTCCAGGATAAAACAAGAGGTTCCTTTAAACTGACGACGAATTGCACGGGCAACGAACAGCTGTTCGAGTTATTCAGAGGAGCAAATATTGGCAGGCTGAAAAATCCAAATTTTAATAAAACAAACAAAACGATCGAATGACAAGGATTGGAGAACAAACATTAGACGAGCATTTGGATCGTCTCGTGGTCTCGTGGAGTGAAAATACGAGCACTTGCTTTAAAGTGAAATTAATCACAAACGTTCTTACAGAGATTAGCATGCTTTATATTTGAGTCTCTAAAGTTGCTTCAAAAATATCTTAAAATTTAAATATTTGAAATGTTTTTCGAGCCAATCAAAAGCAACATTCTTTTGAGTATCTTATTCAAAATTTGGTTTATTAATTTAAAACTATTTAATAACTAGTTCTTAAATAATTTGTTTCAAGAGATGTTACTTTTTGAATAAATTTAAAATTTCTAACGTGGCCGAGTCACTTTTTAATCCGGCCGACGTCATTGAATGCAACGAAAACATTCTCGACTCGGACGATGCGCTCGCAGATGTAACATTAAAGGTAGGAAAACCCAGAGGGATTTCCAGAATTTATTATTCTCATGAATGTTATAGTACTTCAACAAAAAATCAAATAATGTTCAATAATGTCCAAAATAAGGATACAAAAATACAAAACAATGCTAAATAATGAATAAAGATGCAAATGCAAATAAATTGAATTTACAACTCACTTTTTGCCATCAGAGGAATTGTTGTTAAGCATGAGATTTGATGTTTGGATTCTGTTATTGACCGGAGATTTTTCTATGCCCACCATCAGACTGTAACCGACATCTCTCTCGATTATGGCTTCAAATAGTGGGATTAGTTTGAGACAAAATCCATTCATTTAAATAAAATTTAATGTTATTATCATACCTTCTAATGTCATGGGTATCGAGGTCTTGTCTTTCTTGTTCAAAAGATCGTACGGTCCAACAAAGTAGATGAGCTTCATCAGGAGACCTAATAATTAAATAATAATGGGAAAATATGTCGAGACACATCTTCAAAACACAAATTTTTTTTTTAAGATGAATTATTTCATGAACTAATGATGAATCAATTTGGAAATTCTCTTCATTCAAAAGAAAATAAAACTTCTAACCACCAATCCTCGGCACTAATATTCCAAGAGGCGATCGGTGCACGTAGCTTTGTATGCTCGTGATGCTACTGCACAATCAATTTTAAAATTTAATCAATTCAGTAATGAATCCTTCTCCACGTTTTAGTGGCTATAAATATCAAAAGATTTAAACGCGTCGTCCGCACAATTGTAAATATCGGTGCAAACACTTCAAATCCAACATGTCCAACATAATGCAGTTAAAAATTAATTAGTTGCAAAAAGACAAAATACGAACGTCATCTCGTTTAAATGGAATTCACGTCAGTTAATTAAAATAATTAAAAATTAAGACATGCGAATCGTATGTAAAGTCATCATTGAATCAATTATAAAATGCTAGGCACAACAACTTAATTAGGTTAAAGTCAATTTTTTTGAGATCCTGCATTACCGGATTTTGGAAACACCTCCCACGAAAAAATCAACTAATCAAATGGCATTGAAATTCCATAAATGAGATTGGATGCTTAATCATTTCATACTTAAATAGTACCAGTGCACTTCCCAACCTATGAAAGAGTTGCAAAGTGTCTGTGAATCATCATTTTGTTTACTTTTCTAACATCTATTCAATTAGCTGGTCAATGTGTAAGAATAATTACAATGTTTTAAAAATTAATCGATTTTCTGCCATATAAGAGTTAAAAATTAAGTTGGCAAATTGAGTGTCAAGAAATAACTTACTTTTGATACATGGAGAGTGAGTTAAGATCAGATTCTAAAGATTGGAGAGCCATGACAATTTTGCCCTTAATTTTTCTGTAGTTAAAGAATTCTCCAATAATTGAGTGGCTACTTCACATTATTCATAATGATATTGAAACACAATAATAATATACAACTTTATCAGACCAAATATTATCCAAAATGATATTCAAATTTGGTTATAAATTTTGAATGAAGAACTGAAAAACAGATCCTCTTGAAAATTCACTCCAAAACAGAAATAAAAGCAATTTATTCGAAATGATTCTTAGTGAATGTAAGAATGTATCTCAATAAAAATGAAGAACTTACTTATCAGGAGAGATGTCATTGATTGAATTTAACCCATCCAAGTGTTGCTTCAGTTCACCATAATTTCCTGCTTTCAGAGCCTTCAGCAACTCCGGACAACTCTGATGATTGAATGAAGAAACAGTTACGACATCTGCATTAAATGGAAATTATGATGACAAGGGACATGCCTTAGATTCTGAATTCATTGTAATCACCACATCACCAATATTCCCAAACTCGTTCATGCTAAATCTGTTTGATTTAATGATGCATCAGGTTAATTAAATAACACGTTCATTGGTAAATAAAACAAAATATCCAAGAATAAAGTTCACCTGAAGCTAAAAATGTCACAACAAAATATGGCTTCCCCTCTGCTGATATCAGAATTGAACTTTACACCACATTCCATGGACACGGCTTCTAGCCTATCCACTGTGTATGATGCCTTTCCAACTAAATTATTTCACAAATATTGACATAAGCAGAATCCAAATGTCACCTAATGTGACTACAAGCCAATAAATTTACAAAACTAAGATCCAAATATTAATTTAAAAAAAAACATACCATTTATTGAACACCTGAGACTATTTAATTGAGAATGTAACAAGTTAAGATCAAATCCACTTTTCCTGTCCTGTCGTGAGTTTAAAAAAAATCATACAAATGCAGCCATATAGTTACAAAACACCCTAGTTCTAAGTCTGCATACGTTGGAAACAGTGTGGAAGATTTTTATGGCTTCAATAGCAGTCTTCTGACGTCTGTTTTTGCTTCTAAGCTTTTCCATAAGACAATCCAGCTGCATTTTTTCTGTTTCTGAAAAGATTTTTAAAATGCGTAAGTGCAAAACAAGAAGTATATTAATGCTGATCTAGGTACACCTATCGTAAAATATAATGTAGGAATGATATAACAATAACAAAGCCATTGAAGACATATGAGACCATTTTTCGACGATTGTGAGCCATCTATCACCATCATCGAATTCGCCATCTACTCCAAAATTAATTGGAGAATCGAAGCGCATTGTTTATAGGTACTGCAGCAAATCTCCGAATATAACCTTTGTCGAGACAAGTCATAATGTAACTTTTATTTTAAATAAATTTTATTAAATGTATTAAAAGTTTGATTGGATTTTTATACATGTGCTCTCAAGAAATTAGAAAAAATACTTTTATGTTCAAAGTTAAACCATAAATTTCGAGCTTACTTACATTTATTTGGAAAATAGTTCTTCGTTTTTATTGAGACTTATCTTTACATTTACTAATTTGGTAAATCACTTCAATCAAAAACAAATTTCGTGGCGTGTTGGTGATATTTATATTTCGGTACATTTAATAGTTTCGTCTCACAAGTCACAAAAGAAGTCAGTGGTTTTTGTTTAGTAGCTGGTTTTTGAGTCAGACAGGTCGTATACGTTTGTGGTCTATGCCAAAACAGAAAACCTGGAGCGGCGAAGGCCTTTTGTTTATCAACAATCGAAACTTTGTGCATTATTCTCTGAAGAAATTACAAAATAAAAACCCCTACTAACACTAACCACACCCAGAATCGATAACCTATCTTGTGTCCATTAAACCTCTTGCATCTGAGAAGGTTTGCGTCTTTCTATTTGTTGTTTTCCCGCTTTGTTTTGGTTCTATATGGTGGTTTCTCCAGCCGTTTCGGATTGACCCCGTGTCATAACTAATTTTAGGCTTATTAGTCTAAAATCCAAAACTAGTCTTAAATGCCAAACTATTCACATAAACAGCAATGGTCTCTAGCTGCTTATTTAAACAAAAAATCTACATTTTGACGTTGCTGTGCTGTCAACAAGGTCTAAATAAAACAAAATAAACCAAATTTTCAGTGCACTTGTTTATTGAGTAACACAAGACAAAAGCAGAGAATGTATGGGAAAGGAAACCTTAACTTGTCAAGCATAATACGACCTACAGTTAACAAGTATAAAAACACTTTCCTTCATGTAAAAGTAGACAATCACAGCTCTACAAAGTGCTGTTTCTTTTCAAAAATCGAGTTCCGAATCAAGCGCTCCAAATAAAATAGAAGTTCTTTGAGTCAGGAAGCTAGTTGGTAAATTTGACAAATGGTCTAGTGATAACATAAACACAGACACTATCATTGCAATGTACAGTATGTACAATGTACATATTCTGATGAAAAGAACGAATTTAAAAAAATTAATGTATGCCGGCCACAACTAGACAAGAATGATGTGTTTTGTTGACTAATAACATTTTCACAACCATGTCTTAACAACAGTGTCGATTTGATCGCCTTTAGGCTATGCCACGCCTTGGATGTTCCAACCATGTCTCGCATGCTTTGTCGATCAAGATCTTCAACATCTGAAATCCCCGGTCCTTCAATTGACAGTTGCATCAGAAGGCATACGTGAGCTTGGGCAGCATCATTGACTTGTCAAGATTCTGTTCATTACTGAAAACGACCTTTCAACTGTGGTTGTTCTAAATGACCTCAGCATCAAGTGCTTTCTAGTAGCTGATGAAAACATATGGAACATAGCCGACTTGTCTTCTGGACATAGCGCCAAATTCAAATGGCCTTCCTGTGAAGCAAGGTCTGAGTGAAGACGACGTAATATTTTCCATTCACTTTGGAGATCTTCAGATGAAACTCCTAACACTTTAGTGAAGTCAGCTATCTCTGATCGAGCCAACAAGATTGTCTGAATCTTCAACATAACATAAAGATAATGTCGTATGATATAGAAAGCAGTTTTCTCTAATACTTTTCGGCTTGCAGATGTTGGAAGAGGTTTTGTCACCCATACTTTTTCAGTTTTACTACCTGCACGCCCTAATTGTTGACAGATGTCACAAACATATCCATTAGACACTTCTGCGATCCACAAATAGCTATCGTAGGATGAGGATGACGGCCAGTCGTGAACCTGATCCGACACCACAGTCACTGCCTGATTCCAGCGCCGCCACATTTTTATTTTAGGTGCACTCTCGGAAACATTTTTATCGTCCACAGGTTGAACAAAAACTAAAAGAGCCTGCGGAATCCGTTCGGGTTTCTTGCTCATCCACTTCGTCATGAAATTTCTTTCATTCGCACTTTGCATTTTGATATTTCTGCGTGTCAGCATCGCAGTTTAATTTATGAATAAAGATAACATTTATAATATATCATAAATGTCATATTACATATTATATATAATAACTAACCCAGTATTATAACGGATGGCAAGATGATTATCCACAACACTTTATTTAAAGAAACCATCACACTACAACATATAATCTCTCTATGCATCTTTCAGAGCTTTTTCAAATTTCTGGAATTTTCTATTAGAATATTGCGTTACATTGCAATATACTTTATTTGCAAGCAATCCCCACATATTTTCGATCGGACGTAAGCTCATGTTCACCTCCAATTTCTCCATCTCCCTAACCCAGTTACATCGGATTTTTTCGTGAACTTCTGACAAGAAAGACATGTAAAGAAATTAAAAAATCTTCTTCTCCGAACGTATCTGCATGTTGTAGACTAGCTCAGATACAAATTCGGTTTGTTTTGAAGCATCATACCATTGAATAGCACTTCCATTTGGAAGCTTCACCAACAAGGATTCTCTTCTGAGATGATCCGGTTTTCAAGCCTTCCTCACATGTAATTCGTTCCATATTTTGAAACTTAAAAAATTGTCTGACAACATCTCTAGAACGTTGAACTCTCCTTGAAATTTCAGATAATGACACATTTAGCTCTTTTAACGCTTTTATTTGTCCTTTCTCCAGGTCGCTAAGATGTTTTCCTAACAATCTATAATAACGCTTACTAAAAAAATTACAGTTATTTCTATTAATTTTTAAATCACACAATTCAATATTTTTATTTTCTCCTCCTTTTGTATTCATTTTCAAGTGCAATTTATTTTCATATATTTCTTAGTTAAAAATGTAGTTATTGGTTTACTGAATAAGGTCAGC
This sequence comes from Hirudo medicinalis, assembly GCA_011800805.1. Taxonomy (NCBI): domain Eukaryota; kingdom Metazoa; phylum Annelida; class Clitellata; order Hirudinida; family Hirudinidae; genus Hirudo; species Hirudo medicinalis. Next base: position 544,621 of record MPNW01000027.1, read on the forward strand.
AGCTGTAAGCTGATAAATCATTAAGATTCTTCGATTTTCCGAAAACAAAACGACCGAATATTTCCTTTCTCGCTAATCAAAGACGACTTCTTAATACTGCCTATACTTCCACAATGTATAATAATATAAGTAAGCTTGCAAAACTTGCGCAAATTTCGTAAAAATACCGAGACTTCTCTAAAACAGCCACATTACCACTCGCTCAAATTATTATTATTATTACTATTATTATCATCGTCATCATCAGAAATTTTTCAGCGTATCTAAACAGATGTAAAGGTATAGATCTTCGCTAGTTATTCTTAAAAATTTGTTCAACGTGAATAAATTTTAAGGAATTCATTTCATCACACTTCAAAATATCAACTAGTGCCCATACTAAATTTTGAAATATGTGTTCTTTATAATGTTCTGAATACATAAAAAATAAATCAATAAAGAATTTTTGTGTGAACTTACCTTAAGCCGGTTTTAAAGGGTCTAATTGATAATATCTTTTTAAATATTGAAAATAAAATATTCTAAGTTGCCCAAATAGAGCCTTCAAATACCTTTAATTTGATATATGCATTATATTTCTAGGATTTCCAGAACCAAACTTACAACCTCTCAACCATCGCGAGTTGTTGGCATTTGGTCAAAGTTCAACAACCCATATTTATGATATGTTATGTTAATCATGATATTCTGCCTGGAATACGCCTGGTGGTGATAACGATGGAAAATCAAATAATCCGCACTTAAATTTAAAATACTGAATCAAGAAATAAATTTGTCTTCGAAAAATTTATGTGATGTTAAGTAAAATTCCTAAAATTATATGATAATTTAATTGACAATTCTTTCGATTTAAAATTTAATCACAAAAATTTGTATTACACATATTATAACATATGACAACTTTATATTAATTTGGCTTTTGTTTACATATTATATGAATGCTAGTTCTGAAAGTAGTAGTTAGATACCGGAGTGATTTTGTTATTGTTCTCTCTCTGAAGATCTTTTCTGAGTCGTTTTTGTGGCATTTAGTGAGTTATTTCAAGTTAACTGTTTGGTTTAGGTGGAAAATGTTATTACGTCGTCTATAATGTGTGAAAAATAGGCGATATATGTTTTATTCGAGATTTGGCTTTATTGATTTTTCAATAACGTATTTTCTTTTTGATTTTCACCTATTGAATTAACGAGTTGGAAGCATACGAAACAATGCTGCGTTATTGTTGCTTGTAGAAAAATTGTATCTGACCAACAGAAAGATCTGCGCAAAAATGAATGTTGGGGTAGCACACAGTGATCCCAATCCCAATTCTACTTACTTCAGCAGTAGGGGAATGTGGTTGACTTATGTATTGGTAGTGGCATTTATTCATTATGTTTTCCTAAGTTTACCATTTCTATCAGTTGCCATGGCATGGACTCTCACCAATGTCATTCACAATGCAGTTAGTGATGTTGTTCTTTTTTTATGAATATAATGTTTTATCTATTATTGTATTAGATCTATCATCACTATCAAGAAAGTGAATGAACTGTTGATAAGAATTGGAAAAATCATAATAATTCCTTTGACTGGAACATGAGAGTCTTACATTTTTTGTATTTTTTCTTAATAAAAACTAAATTGGCTGCATAGATAAAAATATCTTTCATTTTTCCAAGCTGATGTTCATAATACTTCACATTGAGAAAGGAACTCCATTTGAAACAGCAGACCAAGGTAAATTTAGATACAGAACTGTTTGGGAACAGTTGGACTATGGAATTCAGTTTTCACCATCAAGAAAGTTTCTTACAGTTGTCCCAATTGTGTTGTTAGTATTATTAATAGGTTAATTAAAATAATTTTTGATATATTACCACTAATTTTAGCACTAAAAATAATGTAACTTAAGACACTGGAACTATAATGAGTTATTCATGCTGCAATTCTCAAAAATAAAATTACCAATGCTACAGCAGTTCTAGAGATTTACATAATAATTTACAATTCAAGAAATGGATGGATTTCATCCAAACTCAATGGATAAGAATGTAAAAATCCATCGAACATTCATGGCAAAATGAGAAAAACCCATGTTACTCACATTACTGTTTTTATTACAAAATAAACAAACTGTCTTCAAATGAACACAAATTATTATTTAAACATGACATGACCAATTAATATATGACAAACACTAATTCTATAGATATATGTGACTATCTTCAAATAGTTAATTTTCAGACTGCATTGTTCATTTTTGTCTTCAATGTGACTAAAAATAATTCAAAATTATGTTTGTCAGTCTTGCTGCCTGAGAAATCTAATGCGTGATGAGTTCCAATGTTGTAGGACAATGATCATTTGTCTCATTCATCTGCATTCAGACCTTCTGAATACCTTCATTCATAGTTGAAATGAATGAACTGATCATGCCAATTGAAATTTCACTTTGCACAAGCAATTCCCATTTCAATTCATTGAATCTTTATCCTTGAACAAGGGAGGCAATTTAATAATAGTGATCTTTTGAAACATACTTTGAAATGCACAGCTTTGAAAGTTGCAGTTATAGGCTGACAAAAGATTGGGGAAATATGAAAAATATTAATTTGTATTGTCTACAACATTTAATCTTAAATAATCTTGGTTAGAGAATTTGATTTCAATTTGTTTTGTTGGTGAAGCCTTGAAATTGTGAAGAATTGATAAAATGTAATCCACGATTATTTTTATGTTAAAATTATTTTTAAGTAAAATGTGAAATTATTTGGGTTTTTAGGTTTTTCCTTGCAAGCTTCTACACAAAATATGATTGGTATCACTTCGTAGTTAATGCCATCTCACTACTCTCTGTCCTCATCCCAAAACTTCCTCAACTTGATGGAGTGCGCCTGTTTGGAATCAACAAATATTGATTTAGTTTCTTTTAACTTTTGGACTTATAACAGATCTACAATTTGTGATTTTGTAAAATAAAGCCTGACAATGAGACATTTAAATTTATCACAAAATGCCAACATGTGAGTGCAAGTGAATTCTTTAGGAGAAAATTGAGCTCCACAATGTGGAGGTATTGATTAATAAATGATCTTGTGTTTATTTGCTAATTGTTGCATTTTAATATCCATTCCATCCGTAATTGGCTTGTTATGGGTGTTACTTCATGCTGAGTTCCAAATTGTTTTATTGCCCTATTGTCCAAAATTTCTGGTTAATATAATTTAATTTTTATTTTGGAAATCAGTGTTTATTTGAAAATGTGATGTTTCTGGCCTTATTTTCAGAAGCTGTCAATGAATTGGAACTTGTGTAATGCTGAGGATCAGTCAGTTGATTAAGTAGTAATAAGAATAATTGTTGGTTTATGTGATTGGGAACAGTTTTAGAAATAACTTTGAAAGCATGAAGAAGGATGTCAGCTTTTTCCAAGCAGAGGTTTATCAAGATTCATGAAATTCTTAAACAAGTGGTTTTCATGCCATTGCGAAATTTCTTAGTTCAACGTTCGAGGAAGCATAGTTGAGATTTAAATATGATGAAGTTAGGCAGTGACTAGATTATTGTCCTAAATAAGACTCTTCTCTAAATTAAGTATAGTGCATGGTATTCTGGAATTTGAGGAGAAAGAGGGTTGAGATGAGTCTTGAAGCCAGGAAAGAGTTGGTTTTAAGAAAGCTTGTAGGAAAATTTGGGGCTTTTTATTAGTAACAAGCAAATTTATCTGGAAATCAGCCTTTTTTTGGCCTGCCGAGATTCAAGCTCTAAGATGTTGCATTCTGTAACACTCCCATAAAAAGGTAATTAAAACCAAAGTCATGCTTATCCATTGATGACCTTAGCAGACATCTCACCAACAGATGTTTAATCGATTGTGTGTTGTTTGATCCTGTCTCTGAATCAATTTACTTTCTTGTTCACTATGTAGGGAAGGCTGGAACTTTATGTTACAATTTTGAGATAACAGGTTGTAGAGTTGTAACCATAAGAGAAACAATATTCAAAATCATGGTTAATATTGAGTAAACTAATGTTTTCACACTAACAAAACAAAATATTGTTATATCATTATAGATCTTGTATGACATAATATTGAAAATACATGTGTATGTCCCAAGAACTCCTCCCGAACGGTGATCAGCAGTGACTTGTCTTTAATTTTGTGTCAACTCGTTTCTTCGCAATTTCAATCCAAGCCTGATTCTTTTTTGTTATCATCCTCCTTGATATTCTTTATTGTCTCATCCATTACCCTGAAGTTTTCAACTTTCTCTTCTAAAAACATTAATAACTGCTTCTCCTCAATAATTTCATCAGTTTTCTTGTTTTCTAGCCTCTCAATTTTCTTTTCAAGCAAATCTATAATTTCTTTGTGCTCACCATTAATCTTCAAAAAAATGAGCAAATTGATTCTTTCATTTTGCTTTTTCATAAGCTACTTGAATCTTTGGCAATTTCTGCAAACTTGGTGAGAATCCAGGCACTTGGTACTGTCAAACATTTCACAGTCCACATTTTGTAAAGTCTCTTGAGCTTCTTGTTGCCATAAAGTTCCTTTTTCAGGAGTGATCCAATTGCAACCACAACTGATTTAAATCAAATCCACTTCTTGTTTCAAAATAACAACTTAATATTAGTGGTTATAAGTCTGAGGCTGGGGTTGTTTATTACATTGTTATTAAACAAACATGCAAGCAATGCAATTTAAATGAAAAAGTTTACAAATGTTTATAGATTACTGAATTTTTTAAATATATAATTAGTTTCTTCACAGTTGTGACACACATAAAAATCACTATCATCTGTACAGTTTGTGGACTATTCTCAGCGTTCCAGACACTGAATCGAGTTGCCCTCACTAAACATTATAATTATTAACGTCCGTTGCATAGCTTGATGATTATGACGGAATTCATGCTCCTGAGATACGACTCGCCCGATCACGAAACCGTTATCGACATATGCAGCTATTTATGAAATCGGAGGCATCACCCACCCGCCTTCACTGGTCTCTGGTCCAGCCGCTGTTCTTTGCTCCGTTATTCTCAATCTGGGATATATGGTAAAGTGAATTATTAAGACTATTAATTAATATAAAATAAAATTATAAAATACATCAACAAACCAGAACCAGAAACCCACTAGCTGAAGCCTCATACTTTGAGCATATATGGATATATCCATTCGTATTCATGCTCACCACCAGAAATAGGTGACTTTTTGACAGCGCTTATGAAATAGCAGAACCTGATTTTATGAGAAATTTATTAAAACTGCGTAAATAAAACAAAAATCTATTAACATTTACCTTTTTTAAAATCTTCAAACTAATATTGTTTAATATCATACTGCGCAATATAATTATATTAAATTGATATGTAACTAAAATAGAAAATAATGTGATATTTACTCTATTAGTATACAAAGAAAATTATCATTTAAATTATTACAGACGCTTGTAAGCAACTTGTTTATTTTTTAAACGGTGAAGATCAGACCCTAAAATATATAATTTATGATTAATTTACTAGATTCTTTTTACAGCGTAGAAATTGATACTGTAACATACAGCCCCTGTAACATTCAACCCCGGTCTTCCCTACTTTCTTTCATTCATTGAGACACATTTTTTTTAATGGTCTGACCCTTCAAGTTGTTGGAAATAAATAACAGGTAAAGCGTACAACATAACAAAGCTGACCAGATTTATATTATTCGGCAAAACCATCAACTCCAGACAGTGGCGGATTTAGGGGAGGGGCGGTGAGGGCCATACCCATAAAAATCTTTGGACCCTCTAAATCCACCATTGGTTCCAGTTTCCGTCCCCCTCCCGCCAAAGTGTTCTAGATCCGCCCCTGACTCCAGAGCATTCAAAATATCATTTCAGCTCTTTTCCAGAGGGCAAACTGGAGGTGAGATGACTTATTTTTTTGCTTCTCGCCAGAAGTCGGAGGGGGGGGGGCAACAGCCATTCGGGAGGTTGGCACGCCAGCCACACATAAAATCAGCCAATTTTAGAGACATTAAGCGAAGGTTTTTTCTCCTGGAAAAAATTAAATGACATAATATTCAGCGAGAGAGTTTTATTTTAATTTTCTCGAGCTTCCTAGTGCCTATAGAATTCACTTTATAGGAAGAACGGATTTCGAAGAAATTGTAATCACATATCAAAGAAGTACCAGAAATATAAATTAATATTATTGGAACCATGCATTAGGCAAGATACGAATAAATAGGAAGTAATTAATTTGTAGCAGCTAAGCACTTAAGGTCGCACAGAATGAAGTTGTAAACAGACAGGTCGGGTCGCGGGCTGGAGCTGCTTTATAAATGGATACTGGTGATCGCATCAAGAAAAACCTCGCGAAAGGAGGCGCTAGGCCTAAAGAGAACAGTCGAAGATACCAAAATTTTCAGCCTAATAGAGTCTTTAAGACTCCTGATTCGGATTCATCAGATGAATTGGATGTCACTTCTAAATCTAAGGACTCATTTAAAAGTATCTCAAACTTCCATAACCATCTAGCAGAAGGAGATGGGTATAAATATTTACATAAGACCAATAGAAAGAAAAGGAGAGCACGCAGCAATTGTGACACTATTTCAAACCAAAATCGACAAGCAGCAGTTTGTCTTCAAAAACATATTTCTAGTGATCTTGAGTCCAATGAAAGTGTCCTAGATCATCTTAGAGAAGGTATCTTAGATGAGAATTCGCCTACAGAGATTCATGAAGATATATCAGACATAAAACCTTATTCAATGTCCGTTAAATGCTTAGATGACACATTGTCACAATCTGAATATTTTTCAGACAGGGACAGGTCATTAAAATATTTCACAAATCCTGAAAACCTTAAAAAGTGCAGTCGAGGCACTAGCAGTAATGATAGCGAGATAGAGAGAAAGAATGTAACAGTTTCTCCGGGCTATTCAAAGTTGGAAAAAAGTTCTTTTTTAAATGAAAGTGTTAGAGCTACAGTAGCTGTAAGAAATTCTTTGGATTATGATGCATCCCATGTGAACAAGAAGGACAAAAGACTCAAAAAATACCGGAGAAGCAAGAAACCGATGAAACCAACTGTGCCGCTTGATCAGAGTGGAGTTGACCAGAGCAAGATTGTTCCAGATCACCACAGAAGTTTAAATAGTTCAAGTCCCCACCTTTGTGTTTCAAATGAGGACATGTTCAGTACTGAAGATGATGCTAACGATGTTTTTGGTGTGTTTAATAATATGCTGTGTTTTATATTTTTGCTTACTTCAACTCCCTTTTTCACTAAGCTTATGTAATTGTCAAGAATTATAAATTTCTTTTCTGCTTTATATTTGATGATAATTGGAAAAGGATCTTCCAGCATTTTATGTGCATTAATTAAGGTCTTTAGATAATTCTCTTTATCCAAAGTTTGGTTAAAGTGAATATAATATGTTGGCTATCAGTTAAATTGTGTTTAACATTGATCATTGTTATTTGTTGTAGGAACATTAAAGACTTGGAACTTGAGGAGTCAGAGCAGCATCTCCAAAGAAAATAAGAAATCACTGAAAAATTTATGTCAGGTGTATTTTTGGCCTGTTGTAATTTGTTATAAGATGCAGTGCAAAAACCTTTATTTTAATTTCAAAATATGTTTATGTGATAAGCAATGTTTATGGCATGTTTCTTAATTTCATTGTCATTTTTAGCTAATCAAATAATTGAAAGTTTTGCTCCCCCTTCATGAACCAATGAAGAATGGATTATGAAAGTTCATTTTCTGAAAAAACAGAAATCAATAGAATGATAAATTCAGATGTAGAACTGAACATAGATTGACAACATAAAACCATGAAAGAAAGTTCACACAGCATCAATTCTTTAAACATGCTTCAAAAGCAAGTGTTGCATTATGACCATCATAAAGACTTCAGAGTTAAAATTTATTAAAGAGTAATTTTGGAGTTGTGAGGATTAAGTTGGTGACTGGGAGGTCCCATGTTTTTTATGTCCTGCACATGGAAGGTCAGGAGGCCATGCCAAGATTGGCTCATGGGGTCTTAACATTACTTCATTCTGTTGAATGACATCGATTATAGCCCATTGAAACAGTCAACACTCAAGATAAAAGATTATCAAGCAGAATGTTTATTAGTTTTTACTGCATAAGTACCCGCAACCTTTGATTTATGGTCATACAACTTATGTATTTCATTGTTTTCATGTTTACTTTGCACCAGAATGGAGGTCTCTACAAGTTTTAGGAGCATAAATATAATTAAAAAATAAATTGTTTTGTTTGCAATAACAAAGAATTGTTTCATTTTTGTTATTATGTTATTTATTAAGACCTGAGCATTCTACTTTTTATTTTTTGTTGAATTTTTTTTAAATTAAAAAATTGTAGAACCAACCGTCACAAAATTCTAGTTAAATTCAATTGGGACAAAGAATTCTTTCATGATCACAATGTAATTCATCTTTTATTTAACAATTTCTAACAAACCTCCAATTGTATTAGTTCAGCTCTTCTTCATCTGAAGCAGATGACGAATTTGAATGTGACTGCAATTTCTGCTTCAGTACTGCTAACAATTCAAGACCAACAGGAATTAAACTAGTAAGATGTCAGTTTCTCCTTGCACTAAATTTTATTTCTCATTCTATGACTTTACATAAGCAAACACATTTTTCAGCCATGTTGAATGAAAGGTAAGTCTCAGTTTACTTAATATCGACAATGTTTGGTTCATGACCTTTGGCTCTTTGTATAAAAGGACAGAAATAGATAACCACATTTTTGGAGATTGGCTCAACGCTCCCCCTCTATCGCCTACTGAAACAGCCTGGGACGTAATTGTTCAGGTCATCAAATGAGATTTACTTACATAGTATTTAATAAGCAGATTAAGTGAGTTGTAGTTAACAGAAAGGTTAATGCACCAAATAAATATTTTTCACACTCAACTCAGGAACTGGTTGAACAAATTCGTCGCTTCAATGTGGACATCGACCTGTTTAGTCCGTGTTCTGCCATGACCAACTCAGACTTTGAATCTTTACCTACCACGGTGCCATCAGATCGAGGTGATATTAATGCCAATTGCTCTTATAGGAAATAAAAGAATATCCTAACTTTTGATGCCAACCGCTTGCTAGTCAAAATAATGTGAGTGCTGCTACTGGTCAAGCCCACATTCAATTTCTCATAGCTTATGAATTATATTGACCTTATTAGTATTCTTTTTTAAGGACTACAAGATCATCATGAAATCCAAACATGCACCATTTGTCTGAGCAGTTACGAAGAGGGTGATGTGGCAAAGATTCTCCCATGTCTGCACATTTTCCATGTACAATGTATAAAACTCTGGCTGGCAAAGGTTACTGATCTCTGAAAGATAAAATGTCAATCTAAATCAAAGTTGAAGGAATAATTTACCTAACTTTCTGATTGTAGGAGTGAATGCACTTAAAACTGTAATTTATTTTCAGTCAAGCACTTGTCCAGTTTGTAGAGATGTTGTCAGAAAGAAGACATAATGTAAAGAAATGAAATCAAACATGTATGCTTAAGTAGCTGGGAATCGTGCCTACAAATTTTGAGACTAGGACCTTTAATTAAGCACAATTTTTAATCTTATTAACTTTGGTACTTATTGACATACCCAGTTTTGGACAGAAATAACAATCATGTCAAATCCTCTCTTATGAAGTTATTGCTTGCCAAAGGCCCATTTGTCAATATCAGTTAATTTGGAGATGTTATGCCATCATGGTAAAGAGTTCAAAGCTACAAGGCCACCAAAAATAATGTAATTTGGCAGCCTGAAAAAAAAAAACAAACAGGATGAAAATGGCATAATTTAATCAAATCAGGATTTATTGGACCTATGACAAAAAAAAGTCAGAAATACAATGCAGAAATTCCCTAACAATTCTCAGAAAACAAATGAACAAAAAATCTTCTAAGCAATAAATACAAAGTTGTGTTAACTTGAATCACAATAAATATATACAACTACAACAAAAGACTAATGCAAGATAAAAATCAAACTCTTGCACAACCTGTAAAATGCCATATTTGTTATTTTACTTCAAAATTGTCGATCTAATTAAAACAAGTCCAATCTTTAGTTATGAGGGGCTCGTTTTCCTTTCATGTAAGACATCCACCTGACAATTGTCTTTTGAAAAAGGTCTTTTCCAGCAGGGTCCTCATCCATTGATAAAACCATGAGAAGTTGACTGATGTGTGTGGAATGATAATCCCACCTGGCTCTGTTTGGTGCACAACCTGGCACAGAGAAATGTCTAAGATCATAAAATGAGCCAGAACCACTGTCAAAGAGTGGTAGAGCCAATTTGAGGGTTTTTAATCCTGCATCAAACAGTTGCTTAGCAGTCTTTGTATCCTTAGCTTTTGAAAGCAGTTGGGGAGAAAGGACATCATCAGATGAAAGAAATAGTGATCTTTTGTGTCTAAATCTCAAATTCATTTCTTTTCTTTCATCTGTTGGCTGGTTGCTATCAAACTGGCCATCTAAAATTTCATTAGCCAGTCCATCCTTAATGTGATAAACAGTTTCATTTTCTGCAGGATTGAAATGATGATTCACTTTAGACTTGTTGGGAGGAGCAGCCTTTAATTTCTGGTCAACAGAGTTTCTTGTGAAGCCTTCAACTTCTGCCATTTCTCCTTGGTGACTTTGGATCTTATAATTTGAGGAAGTTGGGAGTGAGTCATGGAATGGCTTGGCTGCATTTTGGAAGTCAGTGCTTAAACTCTCATTAAAAAAACTCATTACATCAGTTCTATTTACAGTAGTGATAGATCCGCCTGTCAAAATGTTTGTGCGTTTATTTACGAAAATACTTGCTGGTTTATTATTGGAGGCATTCTCTAGTTCAGTCAATTGATTTTCAATCTCTAGAGGTAATCCATCCTCTAACACAAAGGACCCTTGATTAATGCCAAAGGATTCCAGTGTTTTTGCCAGGTCATAGAGGCCAAACAAAGCATACATAAAACCATTGATAACAAAGCTGGGGGGCAAGGTAGGATATTCTTCATACCAAGGGTGCTGTCCAAATAAATAAGTTAAAACACCACCCTCACTACTTGGAACTAAAAATGGATTTATGGCTTGATAAGCAGCTCTCAGATATAATGGATTTTGAGACTGAGAGTAGGCCCTGCTGAGAAGTGACATGGCATGCCCTTGTGCCATAGCAGAATACCATCCGGGTTCCAAACTCATAGCCCCCTTCACCAATACTCGACTCACAGGAATGGGCCAGCCACCTTTAGAATCTTGACTGCAAAGGAATAAATAAATTTGGCCAATTCATTATAAATAAAAATTAAGGAATTTCTGAATTAATTGATAAAACTTATACTAGCTCATAACTTTGTTAGCAAGCTTTGCTTTAACTGCTCCACATTTTAATATTGTCTTAGTGACTGAAAAAGAACAAAAGGTTACCAACTTTTTTACCATCCAATTGGCCGAATGGTAAAAGAGACTGAGATGATCTTGATCAGATAGTTGTATGTTTCTCACACAGCCACTACCTCTCAATTCTAATCTTAGAAGCCTCAACGGAAAAAGTTTTGATGATAATTTTTTACGGACTTTTTTTGGAAGACTCTAGAAAGACAAGTAAGTCATATCACAACTTCAAAGAATCAATGATTCTTATATTTATAAATTTTTATTAAAAAATAATTTCTAAACAGTAAATAACCATTAATTTTATAAAAATAAATACCTTTTGAAAATCAATTTTCACATCTCTTGTTAGCTTGTGCCATCCAGAACCAAGACCCATTCCATAGTAAATATCTCCCCTTTGCAGAATGTATAAATCATTNTCCCAAGTCAATGGTAGTATTACATCAATCAAATAATACAAACATATTTTTGCTGTACAATTATGACTGCTATGATAATTATTATGTTATGAGGTCATTCCTAATCAAATTAATAAAACACATTACAGAACTGATTGTGACTCACTCTTCAACAACAACTGTTGCTTCAGAAGTAATGTAATGGATCCTGTATTCTTCTTCTAATTTAGTTTTAAAAACAATGGTTAGAGAAGCATTGCTTGTATATTTAATTTCAAATGAAAGGAAATCAGCATTTCCATTGGAAGAAAGTGATCCAGAAGGAATATCAGGAATGTTGAGATAATAGAAAAACTTTGAACCCAGGTCATCTACAACAAGCCACCTCAACATCAAATTTGATAAATGTGCATATTTTATAGTCACGTAGAGGAAACGTTTCAGCAAATAAAGTCAGATAAATAAAAATAATTTAATTTCTTCAAAAGTTGCTTACATGAAATGTTGAAATGCACCTCCACATCTGAAAAGTTTCTGTTATTGTGCTTAATAACATTTAAACTGGTTTTTGCATCAACTTCAAACTCTCCACTTAGAGCAGCATTTGAACTTAACAACCATTGTGACTTTGACATGCCTAATAGATGAAACTTCCTTTCGGGCTCAATCATCATCTTGCTGTAATGGCTCAAGCCAAACTGGGCAATTTGGATCGGATAGAAATAGCCTTGAGCCCCCCATTGTTTTGATATTGGAACACCTAAAATGTAAGATGTAATAACTTATCAATCACCATCAGTTGAGCAACAAAAGAATATGATTCATAACAAACACCTTCTTTAGCACTGATGTACTTTACCCTGTCCCTGATTTCAACCCTATAATGCTCGAAAGACATGAAAACTCCATCATGTTGATACTTGGAAACCCACCTCTTCCTTCCCACCCTACCCTCCATCTGAGATATTTCATAAACTTTGGCATAACTGTGCTTCCATGTTAACTCCTCCATGCCCTTTCTATTCAGAGCCAACTCACCAGATATCTGTTCACAATGTGTTTTTATAATAATTAGTTGCACACCTAAACTATGCTTTTAGCTAGTTTTTTTTAATAAACACACATTTAAGATTTCCTTTAAATTCAACCTTACACTTATGTTTTGTCCAATTGAAATTCAAATTTTTCAAAAGATAATAAATTAAATTTAGAAGAACTCAAAGTAACTTTTTAGAAAAACATACTTCAAAGTATTTCTTGATGAAAGAAAATGGAACATAAACTTCATCTCCATCTCTTAGGCAATGAACCATGTAATCACCATTAATATTGCATGGAATGTGATTATGTTCATGAACATCATAATTTTCTTTCCCATCAGGGCTGCCATACTTGGCTTCTCCATAATTACCTACAACATCACCAAAACTAAGTATTCTCGAAATATCCCTCTCCTCTTCAATGTTACCTGGTTCTCCATTACTTTCTTCAACACCTCCTCCTCTGAAATCTGTTCTATTCCTATGAGATGATGAAATGTTTCACAAGAGATAGTAAGATGTCATCAAAGCATATTATAAACATATTATAAGCATATTACAAAACAAAATATTTTTACAAAAACACAACCAAAACAGAAAGCAAACCTGAAATTGTCATCAAATTCTGCAAAAGTTTCTTCATAACCATTATAAATATTGTTATTGGAATGAGCTCTGTCAGAAATCAAAATTCTGTTTAACTTCCTTTTGACTTCATTGTCAGTAGTGTGAAAGCTTTCTCCAGTTGTATGGGGTTTCTCTAAATGGTGCTTGTTACCATACTTTAAATCTTCTTGATTGGCCTTCTCTAGACTTTCTTGCCCATTTGGATTCAGTACATCCATCTTTTTATGACTAATCCAAATTTCTATAGCAACAAAGAATAGAACTCCAAAGGCAAGCAAGCTCAGCAACTTTTTGGTTTTAAATATAAATTTCCCCATCATGATGACTGCTGCTATCTGAAGGCACCTTAAAAATAACATTCTTTGCAACTTAATTTAAAAATCAAATAATTAGCTTTGATTCTTACTTTGCAACATGATTCATATGTAAAGAGACATCTCCTGAGTGCTTCAAATGGTTTCTCCCCTAATTATAAGTGCTAGAAAATTGGCAATGAATATGTTCTTAATATAAACTCTCCCATATTTTAATAAGGATGAAAATATTAACAAAATAAAAAACAGAAATGTCTTGCCCTTTGCAATGCACAACCATCTACACAAGCCAATTGCACTCAAACCTTATCATTACTATGCAGTAAATGTGATTAAAATTTGCAACAAAAATCAATACTAAAATCAAATTCAACTAGAATGCATCTCTTCAAGCTACAAGAATTTCAGGAAATATTCTAGAAGCCCTAAGCCAGCCAATAAAAATAATTATACTATTAAGTCAATGGTGCTTAACCCACATTCAGTCAACTTAAGCTCCAGCACTTCTTGAACTACAGTGAGTGCAAAATGTTTGCTTGCATTCCCAAGGCTGCCAACTTCTAAGAAAGGGAAGCCCAATGAAACAGATGTTTTTAATTTCATCAGTGCTGCATGGCACTGAAGATCCCTGTTTTTATTTTCTTGTCTAAATGCACAAATGCCGGCAAAACACTTGCTCTCTGCAGCTTCCTTGTCATAAACAAACAACCAAACAAATCTGTAAAAACCTCCTGAATATTCTCTTGTGAGTTATTACATAGTTACTTCTGGTTCTCAACCTGGTAATCACCTTTACTACATTGTTTGGTCAATGTAGAAAGGTGAAAACAGTTAATATGGAAATGATGCTAAATATCATTGAAGTTAATGTTCCTCTAACAAACATCTCTCACAAAAACTCAAAGAAAAGTACATTATGCTGGCACTCAAACTTAAAAATATCCAATAAAAAATATTTCCACTTTCTCAGAAATATAAAAAGTTGTTACATAACAATTATTCTCAAAATCAGCAAAGGCACTTTCATAAGCCATCAGACCAATTTCTAGTGCTAATTGATCATTTGATCATTTCCAAAGCATCATTGTATTGTAATTTGCATCAATTAGAATAATAAAGCTAATTATAAAGACCCACTGTAATCATGATGTTGGTGAAGAATGCACAAGAATACACAATTGATTGAAATGCTACAACCTCCAGAGTGCTCCAGGCTATTCTTAGGTTACATCAAATTATGAATGCTCGTAACTAAGCTTTACTTTCAATACTTTAACAATTATATTTTCAGTTTCAGCTAGTTTTCAACTTCATAAATACAAACCATCACTATCAAAATTCCAAAATATAAAAAAAAATTATGTAGGGATGCAGATGCAAAATGCTGGTAAAAGCCAAACAACATTATAACTTTGAAATCACAACAAAACTTGAGTTACATTACTAATGATTTAATCAACATAATAAATATCAAACTTGAACTCTTACAACTACATCAATTTCCTCAACAGAAATGCAAAACAAAATTCTAAAACAAAAATATTGTATTATAACATTAGAAAATATGTTGTGCTCCGACATCAATTAGCTAATTGTTTAAGGTTACATACAATTTTAATTTTTATTATTAATTGGGGCCGAAAGTTATTGATAATATCGATGGATTAAAGGTGGAGTGAATAGATACCTGTTGAAATCCGCTTTTAAGACATGTTTTCAAAAAGAAAATGATCGCCAAAATTTTGCATTCAAAAAGATTCAAAAGATTGCAACCATCACAATCCTACCTTCTATTTATTCCAGCATACGTAGAATTAACCGATCCTCTGTCGACGCAAACAACGCGTCAACAAGCTAAGTCGATTATGCCACGCTTTTTTATCTGGCTTCGCTTTTAGCGTATCTGTCTACTTCGATCCTGTTTCTTATCTCATAACAATTTTAGTTGCAGAAAATTAACTAAAAGTTGAAGAGCATTAAATAAATATAATTTCGCATTACGTATTTTAACAATCATCAAATAGTACATTTTTGTTTTATTAGACCTAAAAGTAAGCATGTGTATTGATAACTTAAAGACTGGAAAGAAATGCGTTTGGAATTCACTTCAAAATAATGCATTTGGCTCTTTTATTCACTTACCAAATAACACCCATAATTTATTTCTTAGAGGCTGCTAAATTAAGTAGAATCGACCTTGAAAAATGTATCTATCAAAATTATTGAAAGTAGGGAGATGGCTAAATACTCTTAAAGAAGTCAGCTTGCCATACCAAGCTGTTAATTTCGTGCCAGTTTGGCCGAATTTGAAGGTTATGACAAAGGAGGTATATAATATAGCTTGTAATATAGCAATGCTTTTGTTATGCATAATTAATAGCAGAGGGATGGACAAAATATGGCCAAATTAAAATTAAGCGTTTTAGTATATATGATTTTATATTTAAGAAAAAAAGATGCACCACATTAAAGGTCATTTTTAGAAGCTTTTCACAGAAATGTGGTTAGCACATTTTCTCCAAGTTCTAATATTTGCCAAGGAATAGGTGATAATTAATAGCAGATTAAAATATAACCGTTTAGAACAATTTAAGCTAGTAATTTAACTGCCAATAATTAATGGTGTTAAACATAGACTTTTACATGAATAACCACAACAGGAAGCGGCTTGTTGGTAACTAAGTTTTCGTGCTGCTTTTCGTCTGTTAAAGAGTAGAGGTTGGTGATGTGCCTCTATTTATTAACATGTCTTTAATGTTTTAAATTCGATCATTATTGTTTGTGAATGAGTTAAAGTATGTGAATGTGGAAATGCCGATGTGTCATCTAAAATCGCTTGCAATTTAATAATTTTCAATTCAGATGGTAAATAGTGACATAATAGGAGCATTTCTTTTGATTTTACTAACTTATCAAAGATGGCAGTCAATGTCTACAACACCAGCGGTACAACGGATAACATCAGTCGTCACGAAGCTCTCTATTGGGTCAATGAATCTTTGCAAGCTAATTTTATGAAGATCGAAGAACTCTGCTCAGGTTAGTCATGTGCTGTGTAACATAAATTTGTACTATTACTTATTGTTTTCAAAATGTTGTTATAAAAGTGTCAACATGTTAATTGATTTTGCACTGTTAATTAGATTAGAAATTGTACATTCCAATCTAATAGAGGTCTAAGCTCAAATGTGTCAAAGAAAGGTAGATAGATAGTTGTATAATGAATTGGATGGGTTAGGTTCATGTGATTGTGAAAAGAGCCTTGTACACATTCTCAAATGGCCAACAAATTTCTCCATCCAAACAAATGAATCGCTATTGATTGTAACTCTATCCTTGATTTGTGCAGTCCTCCAATGCCAACTCTTTACCACAGTATCCATATGTAGCTAGAAAAATTTCATTTAAATTTCTTGCTTTGCTTTATATAAAAATCTCAGATAATATGAACTGCAACATTTGCCACACTAACTGGAACTTACAACGTCAAAGTCTTACTTTTGTAGTTTCCTTTCAGTGTCATATTTGATTTTTAATATGAATGATAGGGATTAATTATCATTAATTAATTATGATCCTATTATCTCTTTTTTTGTTGCTCACAGAAATATTTTTTGGTACTTTTTTACATGGTTTGTAAAAAGTTATAATTTTTATGGAAATGATAAAATTACATTTTGTAATAATTGGGGATCGTAATTACTACTCAATGTTGCATGCATGTCCATTAAATCTTGATAAGATTTTGTTAATAGACAAATGGAGTTTCAAAATTCATTATTTATTGAAAACAATGTAAATGTGTACAGTTATTTGCAATCGAAACATTGCATTCCAGGTGCTGCATATTGTCAGTTCATGGACATGTTATTCCCAGGTTAGAATGCTTACACATTATCACATTAAGATAAAGTGCACCCAGTTTTGAAAGATATAAAGTCTTGTGAGAGTTGTTGCATATTTGAGTTGTTCCACTTTACCAAATGCAATTAACTAGAGAGGCAATATGTAATCATAGATCAAGCAAAATGATGAATTTCTATGCTTTAAATCAGAACATGGATCACAACAATTGAATGATTTTAAAAGATCATGAATGATTGTGTAAGTTAATGATAAATGTTCAGACTGAAGTGTATTGATTAATATGCAGAGCTTAATTAAAAATTAACACACTGTGCTGTTTAAGGTTACTTTTTACCTTGTGAAGTTCAATCTTCTTAAAAAGATATGTCTATAAGGTTTTGAATGATGACAACTTTTTCGACCTTATCACTACTGTTCTTTGCTAAATCAGATTTCCATTTGTGATTTCATACAAAAATCAGAATAATTAAGAAAACATGAATTACCATTTTAAGTTGTTGCTCATAATCACTCTAAATAGTTTGAAAGATTAGTTTTTCCTTTGCACATTTAAAACACAACATCGGTAAGATGCAAATTAATCACTTCAATAAAGTAGTGTTTAAATTGAAAAGCAAAATTCAAAATGCCCACAATTATTATTTTTATTGAAATGTTGTTAAATTACCATCAGGCTCTATAAATCTGAAGAAAGTTAAATTTACTACAAATCTTGAGCATGAATACATAAGTAACTTCAAATTGGTTCAAGGAGCTTTCTCGAAAATGAAAGTTGATAAGGTTTTATATGTTTGCTTGTTCTGTTTTGTTTTTAACATTGTAATATGCCTTAAAGAACTTTTAAACTTTTAAAGTACTTCTTAATGAGCAACTTGTTGACCCTCATAATTAGGAAATCATTCATCTCCAGATAATTCCAATTGAGAAACTAGTGAAGGGTCGATTCCAAGATAACTTTGAGTTC
>MPNW01000028.1:5837-20837 GCA_011800805.1 Hirudo medicinalis
GACGACGACGACGACGACGACGATGAAGTTGGTGATGACGATGAACATGATGATGACGATGAAAATAATAATAATAATAATAATAATAATAATAATAATAATAATATCCCTTAAACGAAAAATTATGCGGGCAAGATTAAATTATTAATAATTAATAAGCTCTTGAATCACGTGACTTCGTTTATTTTTAAAATTTGCACTTCAAAATTTCACCGCTGTCATCACCGGAATGCAAACTGGTGAAAATTCGTAGAAAGTATTTTTGGCTTCGGTGCTCTGGCCAATCACAGGTAGTCACACAGCCTTCATTAACTCATTCCTTAAGACGATTGGCTGCATCCATCATATCCAATCGCTCAAACTTAGCGAAAAAGTTATCAGCTTTCAAGTTATTTATCTTCAACATGTCAACATCCTTGCATTTCCGTGCTTCCATCCATCTTTTCCTTCATTTTCCATCCTTCCATCCATCCCTCAATCTCCTTTATTAAGTCCGACGTTCATCCACTTTTAAGTGCATTCCTTCATCAGTTAATTCATGCACACATCCTTTATCTCTCTATCTTTTAATCATGAATTCATCCATCCATCCGACAGACCATCCATCCGACAACGTTTTTCCAATCATCAAGTTCGTAAATTACTCGGAAACAGATTGATTTATTTCCAAACCTTGAAGCAAATTCATTACAAACTTCTGCTTTTAAGAAACAAGCTATGCACAGGTGTAAAAGAAGATTCATAACTTTTCAGGCTAAAAAATAGAAATCAGGAAATAATAATAATATTGTCATTAAATATAAATTTTTAACGTATTAATTACTAAATTTGAAAATAGGATTCGACATTATTTATAATTATTAAGAGATTTATTTTTGTGATTTTGCAAAAATTGCACCGGGATTGTGTCATGCCTGAAGTTTTTTCTTTATTATGATTTACGATGACCTCGTGTGCTCAATCGTTTAAATCAATTATTCTTAGTTAATTACTTACTTCTTTAATTAACTAATAAAGTCATTTATTTCATTTATTAATTCAATTATTTACAAAAAATAATTCAATTATTTATAAAAAAATAATTCAATTATTTATATAACGGATCCTATTACTTACATAATTAATTCAATTATCTATATAATTAATCTATGTAATTGGTTTAATTAATTATTTATATAATTAATTTAATTAATTATTTATATAAGTGATTCGATTAATTAATTATATAATTAATTAAATTATTATATTATTGTAAATTATTAATTAAATTATTTATATAATTAATTAATTAATTATTTAATTTGTGTAATTCAAATATTTATGTAATTCATTATGTAATTATTCCGACTAATGATTTTACTAGCTTCACATATTGTAAATTTCATGCCAGCATAAAATTCCTACTCAGATATTCTAATTGCATGCATGTATTTTAATGAGATGCAAATGACGACGATATTTTATTTAAAATAGTTATTCGTCATTAGCATCTCATATATATTCATGTATTGCATTAACATTACATTGTAATATGCATGCATAATGGCTGTTTACATTATGACGAAATAAGCATTGTTATGAGTTGAACGGTCACCTCTGAAGTCCATGCATGCTTCCCTTCCAACTCCACTTAATTGAAGCACGAATTCATTTTCAAAATGGCGGAGCACCAAACATTGAAAAGAATTTCCACAGTCTCGTCATTTTCTGACGTAAATTGTCCTCATGCAGCGCTACATCACGTACGAGAAA
Source organism: Hirudo medicinalis (assembly GCA_011800805.1). NCBI lineage: Eukaryota > Metazoa > Annelida > Clitellata > Hirudinida > Hirudinidae > Hirudo > Hirudo medicinalis. The sequence goes on from MPNW01000028.1 coordinate 7,590, forward strand.
TTCTTATTTTTCTTAAAATATTGAAGATCGCCTCTTGTTATCGAATGAATGTTACGAATGAACGAATGAACGAATGAACGAATTAACGAACGAACAAACGAACGAATGAATGAAGGAACGAACGACGAACGAACGAATGAATGGAGGGGTGAATGAAGGAATAGAATAAAAGGACGAAATCTTGAAAAATTGACGCTTAGAATTTGAGACCACGAGGTGTTTAGGTTTCGTTGAGTTGGTTTTTGCTGAAAATTGAGAAAAATAGTGAGAAAAATAATCTTCTGACTATTGATTTCTTCTTGATACCTGTTTCACCTGTTGAACTAAAAATGAAACATTACCTTTTCTTTTTTATTTTATTTCAAACAAACAAGAAAATAAAAATGTATTCATATAAAATATTAATAAATACATTCAAATTTACACAAATCTTGTGATAGTTTGAATGTAATTAAATTTAATTTGACTTCATTCTAACTTAGGAATTTGTAAAGAAATTTTCTTCGGTTAAAGCAAAAAAATTACAAAAAAATGAACAAATGAGGTTGGCAGAGGATTTTTATTTTTATGAAAGTGTTTAAAAGTTTTAATGAAAAGTGACGCACAAGAAATAAGCTGGGGAGCCTTCAATTAGGGAGTGTCTATCAACTGACTTCCTTTGTAGCAGAGGAGTTATTTAAACTTAATGCTGTTGTTGTTGTTGTTGTTGTTGTTGCCGTTGTCGTTGTCGTTGTCGTTGTCGTTGCATTGTAGGATCACAATGATAACTACAGCTTTCATCTCCTCAACTCGGTAATCAGAAATTCGAACGCTTGAAAAATGTTTTCGACTTCATCAAATATTTCCAACCTGTCCGTTCCTTTTACTTTTTTTCGTCTGCTCAGTTGGCGCTCTCATCTGTAATTTACTCGTCATTATGCATTATAAAATGTGAAAGTTTTATTTCAACTTTTAAAACCTCAGAAAACCCTTTGCAGAATTTGCAAGAGTTTCTTAGAATATTATTTAAAATGTTCAAATAATTATTTTTAGTTATTATCGTTAATAATAATATTATTAGTTAATATTACTATATCATTGTATCAACATAATTAATATTAATATTATTATTTCGTTTTATTAAGTGCAGTGACAGCCATCTTTGGTTAAATATTAAATATTAAAAATGCAAGCGTGGTTTCGGAATGAAGCAGTTCGTCCAACTCATCACATTCAAATTAATCGTAAAATGATGTGTTACTTAAACTTGCTCTGAACTCAAACAACTCAAAAGTCATGGTTCTCTTGTTTTCATTGCATTCCAGTGACTTTGGAACAACTGGAATGAAGCGTTTTTATGCGATTAAATGAACCAGAAACATTTTCGATCCTTGGAAGAGATTCATCTTCAAATACTGCATGGGATATTTGAGTTATTTTTAGAAGGAGACATGGGATTATCCAGTTGATAAATAATTATTTATACCTCGCCTGGGTAATTCCCATTTTCGACTTCAAATTCGTCACCAAGCAAATCCCGTCAACTCCTGCTTACGTATGCATCAACTTATCAGAGTGGCAGGTTTTAAGATGGGAAGCTATAAATTATCATAAATTATTATAAATTATTATAAATTATGCAAGCACCCCGATTGTAATTTCCTCCAGTCTGCTTTGCTGCAACGTTTGAGTTAAAAACCGCTGAGGTGTGCAAGGAAATGTTGACAAATGGTGTCCCGTTGTTTGTTTGCTTTTTCGTGAGCATGGAAAGGTTTTCTTTTTCAAAGTTTGAAGAATTTATGCTCTAATTATTCGGGAGAATCAACATTTGAAGCGATGAACGATCTGCCTGGGAGGATCTCAGCAAACAAATGCACTTCGTGAATTATTGAAACAACTCGAATTCCCAACCAAACAACGAGCTTATTCGCAAAAAGACAAACACGACGACTGAACGTGCAACGCCACGAATACAAAATACAAAATACAAAGCATACAAAGCAAACGTGCAGCAAACGGAAATACAAAACATGGACTAAAAAGAAGAGAAATGCATGTGGGATGTTCTGAGGGAAAAAATATCATCCCAGCCTTTAATGGTTCGAGGCAATAAATCCCTCTTGTTCGGCGAACTCAGTGATGCGGAAAAATTAATGGGTGCCCGCAAACAGGGGGAGGTTCTTCATTCCATTAAAACCCTCCTCCGTATAAGGAACACATTTCCTTGGGACTTTGTTCTTGGGACTCGACATTACGAGGTTGAAGATGATGATTAAATTTTTTATGAAATCATAATTTATTGAAGAGGCTGGGATGAATGTTTACTGTGCATTGGATCTATCGTTCACGGGCTGAGAGGGATAGTAGTGCCAACAAGAGCAGCAGCACCACCAGCAACAGCAATAAAAATATTAATTTCAATGCAATATTTTAAATAAATAAATATTGCATGAAAATGGGATTCTTCCGAATAACCTCGCGAATGCATCACTTTCGGTTGCAAACGCCAGAAGGTCCCAAAGCAATTGAAACAGAAGGTCTCCGTTGAAGCCCATGACACTCGGTTGGGGCACGAACCCCACGAATCAAGAACCCCCTCATCTCAACCCTCCCATCTCAGAATGTTAGACTTTTGTTCTTGTTTTCTTTCAATTCTTGCTTCCCAGAACTTCTTTGGCATTCAAATCACCTCCATGCATCCTGGTGAATTGCCAGAAGTTATTCAAATACAATTTTTAAACTTTTTCAAAAATAGAGGGCAAATTGTGCTCGGAAGAATTCCCGCAATAAATCATAAAAAAATGTAAATAAGTTGCATGCGACGAACAATTTGAAAATAATTTCCAAAATAATTCTTAATCTAACAACAAATAAATATGAACATTTTAGAACAAATTGCTATCAAATGATTGCAAAGTTTTGTGGAAATTCAATGTCATTTAATGTCGTCTGCTTGAAACAATGTTTTAAACTGAATTGAATTTAATACTTAATTTATTAATTAATTTAATACTTAAATTATTATTATTTTATTGTTAATTACTATTAAATTATTAAACGTTATTAATAATAATTAATTTAATAATATTAATAATTAACGGTATTAATTAATTAATTATAATATGATTTAATAACACATAATATTATTAAATAAATATTCAACACCAACAACCACTCATTGACAACGTTCAACTCCTCGCCATCTGGAAGACGTTTTATTTCTGCTCACTTGAGGACATGAAAATTATGTTGCTCTTGTTATCGTTATCATAACTCTCATCAACATAAATTTTTTATTTTGAATATTTTCAGACTTTTATTACTTCTGAAGTAAAAGAATATTGTTTATAAAATGTGGATTATTTCTATTTGACAACAAGTTATTTACGTTTAAATACATTCTAGAAAATTAGTTAATTAACTTAATTAATTATGCTTTAACCATAAAAACATGACAATCGATTAATTCTTATTAACCTATTGATAATAATTATCATGTTATAATTAACCTGTTATAATAAATGACACACGTCAAACATTGATTACAACAACATGGCACTGTTATGCTCCCAATAGGCGAACGATTCTCGACCAATCATGCGATGGTCGAGAAATTTGGCGCATCCTGAGCAGACGAGTGCAAGTTTAATATTCAACATTCTAAACTGCTCGGCCATGAGAAGCATCGCTTGCATTACGTCATGAAATATTCAAAATCTCCTGGGAACCCTTCGTCCGTGTGTGGTCGTCTCTTTAATTCAACAATTTCTCCCGGAGAAACATGGAATTCATCAAATCTTCCACCTCCATCTGCATTTCTATCTCCATGACGACACTGATGATGAGACTGATGACGACGATGATGATGGCGATTATGGTGGTGATGACTGTAGTCGAAAGGAAAGCGGGTGGGTGCCTGTTATAGTTTCATTCCACTCTTTTATTCCCCACACATACAAGCAAGACAATTTTTCTTCCTCGTAACTTTTCAAATTTTTATCTGAAATTTTTCAAATCAAAACCAGAAAGGCGTCTTTTCCATCGACCGACCCTATTGGATGCCACGCGGGGTTCAATGATCCCATGGTGCAAACCAGGGGGGAGGTGACGTGAGGGACCATTGAGACCAGGGAGGCGTGAAATTAAGTCGGATGGCCAATAAAACGAGAGGATTCTTTATAAGTTAATTGATCAGTACTAATATCTGAGTACTCCACACACCGGATGTTCGAATGACCTGCGTGAATCGAATTTCCACCATCTCTCTCGAGACGGTAATGATGGTGGTGGTATTGATGATGATGATGATGATGGTGATGGTGATGATGATGATGATGGTGATGGTGATGATGATGATGGTGATGGTGATGGTTATAATAAATCGTGTCCAATTAAAAATAGAATAGAATAATAATAATAATAATAGTAATGACCAGCTATTATAATAATAATAGATTATCTAGCGCACCTTCCCTTGATTAACATTTGTTGAAACAGCGGCTCAAGAATAAATAAAGTTCAGCGCTGAAAGTAAGGACATGTTTGCACCGGTTAGCGATTGACTATTTGATCACACGATGTGCCCCACCTGCCTCAGAGTGGATTTTATGGAGTACTAACGTCCGCGGTTGTGACTGGATCATCTGTTGGCAGGATTAGAAATTCCTCAATTCCTACTCTTCAATCTCCTGCAACTCTGAGGTCTTCAATTGTCCTGTTTATTGAAAAATTCTACTTCCATGTTTTTATTTTTGCACAAATTTTTTACCGCTTCGAATCGTATTTTATCGCTAATCTGACGAGTTAATCTGGAAAGATGTGAAAGCGAAACTGAAATGGAATGGGCAGATGGAATGGGTGGATGGAATGAGTGGATCGAATGGGTGGATGGAATGGGTGGATGGAATATGTGATTCAAGAGCAGAAATTCTCGAGAATGAAAGCTGCTGCGCGGATGCTTGACGACCGAATGACTGCTGATATGGCGCTTGAAATCAAACCGAAAGGACAAAGACAGAACATTGAACAATTAAATAGAAAATTTGCCAGAAAATAGAACTAAATCCCCCAGGACAACTTAGTGGTTTCGTTGAAAGGTGCATCGAACGATAGCCTGTCCGACATCGCAAAATCGTCACGCGTGTCGCTTCGTGAAATTTCAAGATAAAAACATTTCCATGTTGCTAATGGCAACGTAACATCCAATGGAAATAAATTTAATAATAAAAATTAATATAATAATTTTTCTCATCTTATTGTTGCAAAAATTCTGCTTATGCGTAATGCTTACGATAATTTTTTAGAATTTGTGTTCAACAATTGCTTTCGTATTTTTAATTATAAAAGTTCGATTAGAACGAATTTAAGTTGAGAAGTGATCAGTCGGTTACAGAATCAGATTTCATTTGTTTAAGAAAGCACTTAGGAACGATTTCGTCCTTCTAAAGGCAGATTGATTTCACTTGAAAGTTGATTTTCCCCGTGAAAAATCCCCAAGCAAGACCCGTATTTAATGATAAATTACTTGGAATGGATGTGCAAAGAATCCAATCAAATTCATTAGATTGAAACAATTTTTCACTTTATTGAACCTGTAATTAAGATGAATCAGGCGGAACGATGCCAGACAGAAACAAAGGCGGTAGACATTCTCAGAAGTTTTATTGGTCGGTTTCCAATTAAACAAAAAATACTTCTCCATGCATTTCATTCAATACTTACAACTTCGGAACTGGGAAACATGCGAGAAGGGCTAATCAAAATGTCGTATATTCTTATAAAAATTTTTTATTGCTATCGAAATTGCGCATTCTTTGGAGCGCCGTGATGGCGATTTTACGTAAACAAATCACGGTCGGTAATTCGGGCGAGCGTTTGTGAGAATAAAATCTCAGGTTATGGTGATTGCCAGTGAAAAGAATAGGAAATCAGCAGAATTATAAAAGCTCACGCGAGCTGTATCTGAAATGGCCCTCATAAGCCATAGCGATGTGCATTAGTCCGAACCAGCTGATGCCGCCCTGACACAAATCAGGGGTTGGTGCAGCCGATAATTACAGCTAGGGCATTGTGCGATTCGCGAAGCTTGCAATTTTTGTATTGCAATGTTACCACCATTAAATCCCAATGCCAGTTTTTCTGTCTTCATGAAACCGTCACTTGTCAGAGGTCCTGTTCTCAGTGCATTAACTCGGATATGTGTCGTCGTTCAAGGATCATTTTTCCATTAAATACTTATTCGTTCTAATGGCCTGTGATCAAATGATATGGCCAGACGTAGGAGGAATGTCACAGCAATGTTCGATACTACCTTGAAATTATGGTAAGATGCCGACCAGAAAATTACCAAAATGCAGATATTGAGCCAACATGTCCCGATTCCTTCTTCATTAAACAATTCGGAAACCGGCGAATCCTATTTATTCAGATTTCAGGATATTGATAAGAGAAACGAGCAACTTATACGGCACCATGTTCTCATTTAATATACTCCCAATGCTACGTGACCAGTTCTTCATAACCCAGGCATCCGAAATGGCAAAGTGACAGCAATACAGTCGACATTAGGAAAAAAGCTCAACTTACGTTTGAGCATTTTTTCTTGAAATACATATTTAACGCCCAGATTTAATTAAGATAAAACTAATATATCTTTTTATGGGAATTGGCAATTAGCTCTTTTAAACGAATCCACTCGACAATTTTCCTGATTCCAATCACTCTGCAATTTTTTTATTCACTCTCGTAGGTTCATTCGAATTAACTCTCCTTCTTTCTCTGTAATTTTGTTAACAAACAATTTCTTGTTTAATTTTAAAGCAAAAACCTTTACTAAAACTTGTTTCTGATGAGTAAACATACTAGAGAAAAGTTCTTGTGTTTTCTAAAATTGGAACAAAAAAAAAATTGATGAGCTGAAACATACAGACAACGTCTTATCGAAATTCAAACATTTCACAAATAATTGTGATTAGTAGTTGTCATGTCATTTGTTTTCAATGCGTCCATCCTTCAAGCTGTGTGACGAGTAAACAAGAATTAACACAAAACATCAAAAATTAGCATGCCGTAGTCACATTTCAACCAATTAGAATCTAACAGCAGGAGCCAGCTTGTTTGATTATTGCTCGCGATTGAGGGCTTTCCCCAAGTAACTCAAGCCATACAAACAAAAACTTGAGACTCATTTTTTTTATTGCTGCTGTTTTACAGCCAAAGATAATTGGACTCGGTAATATTCTAACTAATAAAATTATCTCCTTCGAGCCAACAAGAGTTTTAAAGTTAACTGCACCGTCGTCGTATGCAAATCCCGTCTGAAGATGAATATGTTTTCAACTACTTTCCTCATCGTGATGAATTACAAATCAATGTGAATGTTTATATTTAATTCCCAGATATTAAACTGCTTCATGAAGGAACAAACCTTTACCTAGCTACAAGTAGTCTAGCGTCTAAGATCCACTTGTCCACTGTCAGTTAGTCACACGATAATGCGGAAGCTGTATTTTTTACCCTCTTTTTTAAATGTGTCGACTTATTGGACATCGATGATTAGCAATCTAAGAGGTTACTCCTAAACAATCTAAATCATTGCATTAGATCAGCCAAGGATGATATAATAACACCATAGGTGAATGTCAAGTAACTTTAGTTAGATAAATGATGGCCCAACTTTGCAGAAATCACCAACAATATTTTGACTTGACAAACATTCTACATTCTTTTGTGAAGTGAAACATTCTCCTATCTAAGCAGATTAGTTTTAAAACATCTTTAAAGAAAAACATTTCCACATTCAAGCAAGCAAAAAAGATATTTATTAGTGAAACATTGTAAAAAGCAGCCCCAATTAAAAGCATCAACCGATCAGTGTACGAAAACAATTCCAAACAAAATGTCAAGGATCATCTTCTTCTCACCATGGTGGGCATGGTTCAGGACAGGTTTGTAAGTAAGACACCATTTCACCAGTTTTGACGTGCATCACCGTCGTGTATGTTGTCAGCTTTAAACAAGCATCGTCGTGAATGGATTAAATTAAATCACAACTGTTACTAGAACTCAAATAATTAACTAACTACGTATTTAAGTTATTAATGTAATGATAAACGTACCATGTTGAGGACAGGTTTTGAGGACAGCACGTCAAAGAGACCTTGGATCCCAACTTTCTAAAATTAAAATGTTAAAAGTGAAATGTTACAAATACAATTAAGGTCTTTACAGGTCTTCAGCTAAAGAACACTATTTTGAAGTACAACAAATTAGCAAGAAATTTTCAGCAATTAAAAAAACTAATACCAAACTCAAATTTTGTGATCTACATCAAATAAATTGGACATTTAGCAGACTTGTTGCATTTTGACAAATCTTTTGAAAAAGAATTTCTGCAAGAATTTCTATTTTGTTTTGAAAGTCAAATCCTATGAATTGTTTTACTCAGAACAGAAGCTTGGGATGTAATTTAATTGAACTGAGAAATTACAAAAACTTCACAAATTAAAACAAATACAAAAGAAATATTCTAAATAATCAATAATAAATAAGACTCCTGACTGAAATCACCAAACCTCCGTGGTGAGAATGTCCATGCACTTGGACGCAGTGGTGAATCGATCGTCAAAGAACGGTGGTTCCCCCCAGTGATCGTAATTGGTCTGGATCAGGTGAAAAGTGTGGTTATCCATGCTCCAAACATCAAGAGCCTTCTTTCTCGATCTTGTTATCACACAGGCCTGCAAATGAAATGGTGGAGAAATCAAGAATAAAGTTCAACAAATAAATTTAAATGCCCAGAATTTAATTTATGGATTTAATTCTAATTGAATGAAAGGTTTGCCAATAAATATTTTAGTTGATGATTTGTACACCTAAATCATTTTGCCATTGACTTATAGGCTAACATTTACACTCATCATAAATAATCGATTAAAATACCATTTATTTATAATTAAGAGTAAAACATTCCAAAATGTAATGAACACAACATGAAACCTCTTTAGATGATCTACCACCGAGAATGAAATAAATTGGAGCAATGAGTTCTTTTGAGGTCAGCCAATGTTTGGCTTCCTCAAAGCTGTGGGCACCTTCCATGACCTGTCGAGTCAAAAACATCAGCCAATTGGAATCTCTGTAGCCCAGAAACCATTTCAGTATTCCTGTAATGTACATTTACTTCAAATGTTTAAATATCCTTCTTTATTTTTCAAATTTGATTTTGAAAGTATTTTTTAAAATGCTGAATTCAACAAATTTTTTTATTTTTAAGATCATTATTATTCTTCTTGAATTTCAAAAGGCAAACAAGAAAACCATCTCACCCAAATAACCTCCATCAATGTCAAATCTTTCATTGATTGTCAATGACAAAACATCCTGAGGAAAGCATTAATTTCTCAACAAATCACATTACAAAGCATTCACCAATTAAAACATCTTAAAATTGTCTACAAATCCTATAAAATAGGTTCTTTTTAATGAAGTTCTAAATATATAAGTGCAGTGTATAAATCTATCCTCACTTGAAAATAAATTTACTGATAAATTGTTAAGTCTTGAATAACATCTTACAGGTTTAACTCCAGTGAGAATCCCCACGTAACCAGCAAATCCGACCGATTTAAACACCACACTTCCTTGATCTCGCCACTCCAAGTTGACCACAGATCGTTTCAAAATGTCAGTCATCCTCCAGTTATGGTGCTTGCTGTCCCACCTGGATTTAAGGTCAGTTAAATTAAATTAGTGCCCAATTAAATTATCAGTTGAATGAATATGCAATATGCCTTCTAAGTTAATTCATGGTTTGAAATGTTGACAGCAGTTAATAGTTCGTCCCCCGTTGCTTCAACCGATAACCTTATAACCCCAACATCTAACCAGTAACAGTAGATGGAATAACAGATGCACCCAACATTATCACTTAACAACACAAGCAACCAAACATGTTATCTCAACAATGAGCACATTCAATTTAAAATCTCCACATCACCCCAAAAAGATTCCAAAATCCAGATTCCTGGCATGATACAAGTTTCCTGTCAATTATAAAACTGATTTTTCTTAAACTGTCATAATCATTAGCTTCATCCTGAAATTCTATTTATCATGACTTAATGATAATACTTAATTTTCTAACAACCACTCTAATTGTGATTTATTATAAATAACTTTATGGAACAATATCTCTGGACCAACTGCCACAAATACTGACAAAATCTCCATCGAGCACTTGACAATTAGAACCAATTTCATTCCATTTCACAAAAACTTTTGTCTCAAACAAACAAACCTTTTTCATCATGAGCAAGGATTGAAGTGCAGAATGTGAAGATTTCGTAGAAGATATTGTATAACACAATTTCACCTGAGTAATGATAAATTGTCCGCATTTTATGCCATTATTTCTTTTTCACCAAAAGTTGAATTTAAAAATCAAATAACAATCTCTTCCAGCTTTTATACTTGAACCTCCTTATTAAAAGAAAACTAAAATTGAGGAATAATTTTCAACTGATTCACGAGCACACAATCAACGAAGAATCAGCACATCAAAAATAATTATCACTAAAAACCACAAGAGTACAAAACGAATCAACGACACAATAACCAACCTAATGGCAACTGAGTGGCATTTGCCAAACCTTTTATCTCATCTCCATAAGGATAAGGAAATGAATCTGCCACACTTCCCTTGTGAAATATTTTTAAAAAGTAACCGTTCACTTCATCATCAACTTGTTCACGGACTTACAACATGATAGTAATAAACTTTTTATAAATGAATGTCATTACAAACCAAGTTTTTGTCCACATAATCAATCACATATTTCATGTATTCAGTTGCATTCAGAAGTGTTTCCTTTAAAGCCTCAAATATTTCTTTGATCTGTCAAAATGTTTTACCATTTCAATTAATCAAAATATTGCTCTGTATTTATTGTAATTAATTTTGTAAGCAATTTCCATAATTTATAACCAATAATCTTTATAAAATCAGCATTCCCTAAAAATCTGCATCACTTTAATATATGACCTTAGAGATACATTAAACTCTTGTACAAATTAGTAACATTACAAAAACCCTGCATGCTTACTGCATGAATTTATATAACACCAACAAATTAGTAATAAGTTTGAATGTTATTAGGAGCTAGAAAATTTAGCACTTGTTTGGCTTCTTTTTGTCCCAGTTCATTCCATCTTTTTGCAGGTGGCAAGTCTAAATGGATGACATAGGATGGAATGTCTGGTCTGGATTAAAAAATTATGTCTGGACACGTCTAACTCATTGTGGTTTCAGTTTATATAAGAAATTATTCCATCGTCATTTCAAGATTGAGCATTACCATTTACTTTTAAGATCGCAACCAATTACTTTTGCAAAATAACCTGTCTTTTGGTGGGTAAGTTCCAAATCCACATTGCTCGTTGGGCTATTACAAAAGGCATATATTAGGACAGCTTAATCTCAGTTAACTTTTAAGAACTAATATTGTTTCACCTGTAAAGATTGAGTAGAACAAATTAGTAGAACCAAGCTTATAACAGCAGGAATCATTTCGGATACGGATGAATCCGAAAAGTGAGCTTATATCCCAGACTCAGACATTTAATTGTTGTCATGTGAATCTTAGTGAGCCAGCCCATGCTTTCACAACGAGGTTTAGTAGCTAATTAAGGTTCTATAATTCTAAAAAATATTTTTAAAACGTTTTAACTGAATCGTTAAATGATATTAGTTCGAAATTGATGCAAAAGCATAAGATTAACGCATCCCTTATTATTTTAAAATAAATAAAATTTATATTAATTAAGGATAATTTGTTTCCTTGTCAAATTTCTTTTTGTTTGCCATTGCATTTAGATGAAAGGGGAATTCCATCCTTTCAAACGAAGCATCATGCTTAAAAGCTTTGAAGAAATCATCTATTAAAATTATTCAGCAAATATAAAGTAAATAATCGTTTGCACTCCTAACTTAACTACTTAACTTAACTACTCCTTCGCCAACCATTTTACGAAGGGAGGCAACTTTTTTTTGTGAACTTTGGATTTAATTTAAATTATTAAATCACATATAAAAGAAAATTTTATTTCTTTTGTCATATTTCATCATGTGGTTGCATAAAGTTTGTTAACTACAATTAGAAAAAGTTTGAAGCATTTAAAGTTTATTTCGCAATAAACCAATCTTGTTGTGGGTTGCAAGATTAAGTCAACATCGACTTTAAAAAATACAAAACCAATCGATTTAGTATCCATATTTTCATAAACAACTTATTACAGCATGTTAACAATAAACCTTTGATAGCAAATATCAATACAAACCGGATTTATGTCCACCTAATCAGGGACGTCATTTGGATGGGGGCGTTGCTGGACTTCGAAATATGTACATTGAAGAGCTAGATTTCAATTTGGCATTTGACGTGGCGCATTGATTGACGTACAACTTATGTGAGCCATTTATCAAAGAGAATCACCTTACCAGGCTCTCATCAAGTCACGCCAGTTCCTCAGATCGTCTAGTGATTTCTTTTGACCAGAAGAGTATGTATTAGGTTATAACATTTTTGGAACCTCATGTTTCTATATCATAAATCGATGAACCTTTGTTCAAAAATAAAAAAATCTCTTGAATCTATTGTAGATTTTGCTAGTAAACCAATTGTTAGCCCACTGCAAGAGTGAGTACTGAATCTCTTCTCTCTGGTAGAAGAATAAGTGGCATGTTCTAACATTGCTCTTGAAATAGAATCCCATTTTGCACTAATTGATTTAAGTATTTTCTGAAACTTTACTTTACGAAATCTCCAAGTTATTTTTCAAAAAAGCAAACATGAGTTCAGTTAACAAGTTCCAGGATAATCAGATATTCGATGTTGGGCAATGTTTTAAACTTTTTAAATTCGCGATTTTTTTGTGATCTTTCCCATCTTTGATGGATGCTCAAAGTCTATTCCATTCCGGCAGGTGACATCGACATCATAGTCACTCACTATTAGTGACCCGCAATTTAGATTTTGAGTAGTATCATGTGCTGTTATTTTCCAGTGATTGTTTTTCTAGTGGAACAGTTCTTTTGACTTTTTATGAGAAGCATAAAAACTCATCTAATCAGGTTGAGCTAGTGTTGTTTTCAACTCCTGGAAAAAAACTGAAGTACACCCCTGGTTAATATAATTCAGTGGTTCAATATCTTATTTTCATGTTGATCAGTAGTCCATTATTAAGCCTCTACTTTTAAGTCACTATTGTGTT
>MPNW01000028.1:40729-60057 GCA_011800805.1 Hirudo medicinalis
GACAATGATGGTGGAGACGGCGACTATTGAATGGACTCACCCATTTCTCCGATCTGCTTGACAAGTCCATGCTCCCTCAACTTCAAAGGTCCTCCTTCCGTGCCCTTTTTGCCCTTGAATGATTTCAGATGATTTTGAAGCAAACTCAGTATACATTTAGACAGATAATATTTTCTGTAAATAATTATTACTTAACTAAATTATATTTGTGCTAATTTATTTATGTCTTCGTTTTCCGAATATCTTGATCCGAATGAAATTAAGATTTCATTCCTTTCACTTCTTTCTTTCGATGAGAATAAAATGAACCGAATCTCAGAGATCCTCATCATCATCATCATCACCGTCCGTTAGTACGCAGTGCAAATATAGATCTAACAGAAAACGCGAGTTTTAAAATTCTGTTGACATTCATCACTTGTTTACAAGCGTCCATAAGTTATTCCTTTAACTTTTCAGATTAATAAATTTGAAATCCAAAAATTTCAATGAGAGAAATTTGTCTTATTAAAGATTGAATTTAAAACATTTATTTAAAAATAATAACAATAATAATAATAATAATAATAATAATAATAACACAAGTTTTGAATAAATTAAAGGTTCTTTCAGAAGAGAGACCGAGAGTCATTCAAAAGCCATTCCAAGAAAGCGACAAGAAATGTGTTGTTATTAAAAGTGCTTCAAGAAATCAACTCGGAGCTGAAATGATTTCAATTAAACTCACTTGACCGAAGTTGCAAGGNAGCCTCCATCGTCAAAGTGGCAGTGCGACACCATATGCAAAAGAACACAAAAGAGTCATTAATTGGGACGTGATTTAAAAGATCACGAAAAACTTCCAGTTGTGCAATCACACGAATTAGCCTCGAGGCCAAAAAATGGTGTACTAAGAATTCTGGCGTTGATCGGTTGGTTGTTTGAGTTCATTGATGTTAAAGTTAAAGCTTTAATGTTTTATGGGTAAATGTTAGGTCTTATTAAATGTTAGTTACAATGGGATTTAAGGCGCAATTAAAGTTCGATTTTATGTTAACTAAAATATGGTACTTGAACAATTACAGGTTAGTCATAATTTGGGGATTTTATTGGTCACTCAGTTTGAGGTTTAACTTGAACTTTGAAATTTTAATTTGATCTTATTATTTCAGAACTCTTTAGTAATGGTCCTTATTACTTATTTGTTTCCAGTTATCATTAAAGGTTACCTTAATTATCATTAAATACAAATTTAGTGAAACTAGTCCTCCAAGAATGCCTATCTACCAGGAATTTGCGACGCAATTTATCGATTTCTGCTTTGTCGAGGGGATTTCCGATGAGTTTTTCCATTTAAGAGGAAGCAACTATTCATTGGAATTACCATGATTAAGCATCCTCTTTCTTGCGCATAACCATCTAAATTGCAACAAACAGTCATTCTATCATTTCCTTAAGCAAGCAACAAGTAAGCAATAGCCAGCAGTGTTTAATCGGCATGACACAGATGGTGGTGAGACCACGTATATGAAATATCTCCAAGTAACATGATCGAACACAATTAAACGACCTGATATTTACAACATAGTTTAAGTAACTAACCGATTTTTTACCTTTTTTGCACATTTCCACCAATAAATGGCTAGCCGCCTTTGCACCCTTCAAGAAACGCTAAACTCATCAGCGAGTGAAACTCCAAATTTCTCATTCTGCTCTCAACTGACGTACAGCCAAAGTTTATTTTTTTGCGCCATTTTGACTGAAATCAAACTTCCAAATAAAGTGTGACGAAAGCGATTCAAAAAGCGAAACATTAAAACAAGTTAAGCAAAGGAACATTTATTGCCAGTATTACTGGACGTTTAAGATTAAGATTCATTTCAAACAAAATGTGTTTGAGACAAAGTGTAAAGTGTCGAGTAATTCAAATGACTTTGTTTAAATGTAAATGTAACTTTCTTAAATGTAATGCGTTCGCAGTGGAAATTGGCGACGAACAACACAGTGACCAATCACCCATCACGAATTTCTAATTGAAATTGTAGGAGTGCCACCTTCAAATCAGTCTAGTGCAACTGCGGGCTGCTGTTATTATAATTAATTTTATTTTTAGTTCATGCCATTCGTATTCTACAGCATGCCATAAATTTGTTTTAACATTGTTGCACTTCAGCATTTCAGTCACACCCCCAATTTAAAGCTAGAATTAGGATGGGGTTTTTATTATTTCATAAGCTATGTAGACCACACAGTTGAGGTATCATCACAATATGAACTTGGGATTAGAAAAGTTTTTGAAACCTCCAAAAAGATAAATTAATTGGAGTTTTCAAGATATTGTTAGCACCAAAATAAGTCGGGGGTTGAATAACGAACAATAAACCAAAATGGGCCAATAAACAAAATTTATTGAAAATTTAAAAAAAAAGTACACTGCTACAGTGCTTCCAGTTATTTTCATACACGGCAGCTTCATTTTCTTAGCTTATCGAACGATTCATAGAAAGCGAAACCGAGGAAATAACTTCCATCCTCATTCTCAATACAGTCGCAATAACAGGCACCACCTGCGATTAATATGCATTTGTTTCACTTTATTTTTCCTCGCGAGACTTTAAAGTCCCCTCAAGCGAAAATATAACTTGATCTTTGTATCTTCAAAACAAAGTCGACGCAACTCCCCATTTTACTATTTCCTTGATTTAATATTAGAATCCAATCAGAAATATCCGTACTTCAACTCACAAAAACTCAACGCAAATATTTGCGGTTCAGATATTCTTATCGGTGGATGCGTGCAAACCTACTACTTATAACTTATTGAGACAATCGAAACAAATGAAAATCTTTAAAAAACAAAATGAAAAGGCAAAAACTCTAAGAAACATTACGTTTGCGGATAAAATCATTTAATTCCAGCTGATTTTATTGGAAACAATAACTTTTTTAAAAGCAGAGTAAAAACTAAATTTAAAAAAATGAGGCCTCGTCTCAATTTCACGCCAAAAACACCTTCGACCTTTGCAGTCTCAAGCATTGCAGGTCGTTCCATCAGTTTGACGAAAGCCCTTGAAAACAACATTTTTTTGAACTTTGTGGATGCTCCCTCCCTCATTCCAATAGGTACTAATTGAAAACTCGCTACTGTGATCGGACCTAAAATGTTACTACATTCTAATCCGAAAACACAAATTGTGGGCCAACTTCGTGAAAGCTGACCAAAGAAAATTTCTCAAACAAAATCGTCTGAAGACCGATTTAACATTAAGTTAAAAAAGTTTTAAAAAAATCACTTCCAAACACTTTAACTCTAAGAAACAATACGTTTGTGAATAAAATCATTTAATTCCAGCTAATTTTATTGGAAACAATAACTTTTTTAATGAGACTGGGAATCAGGACTTGTGGATCGGATTGCTTCTGACCAATCAAAGCAGCTGTAAACAACTGAGAATAACAACATTGCGCCAACTGTCTGAGAATAAATTATGTTAATATTCATTTAGGCATTGTCTTATAAAGTCTCTGGTGAGTTTATAGAGGAGAGAATCCTTGGATTTTGGTTTGCAGATGGTGACGTGATCATGATCCTTCATCACGAAGAAGTCTCCAAATCCTGGTGCTGGAAAGTAAATATATCAATGCATTTCGTGCAGCTTTAATAAAATATTTATTCAATATATGTCTGAGTAGAAGGAACTTTAAAAAAACAAATCATCAGATTTTCTTACAACATTAAAAACTTCTAAAAATTCCTCTCGCTAATGGACTGAAGAAACAACACGATTCTAACCACTCGACTGGGGTGAAACGATGGTGGCCCTCATGTAAAAGGGGAGGTTGGTGCTTTCACCCTCAGTGAAACTTCTCACTTTTAGGGAGCCCTGCCCCATGAGGTCAGAAAACTTCTCGTGCAGATCCTTCAGATCAGTTGAACCTGTCGAAGATGAGATTAAAAATAAATAATTTCAAATTATATTATCTTTATTTACTTAAAAATACAAACATCAGCACTATCACACATGGGCAACTTTCATTTGCAATATAATGCCCACACATTTTTCTGCTGCAAAAAGTTATCTTAAGGAAGTTCAGTGCAATTAAAAATAATTCATTAAAAATCAAAATGATTTATTATAATTATTGTTGTTGAAATTATAACAACAGTGACGACCTTCAGCTAGTTGGAGGAGAGCATCTGTCGGGTGGATGAGATAGGAAGCATTCCTGGTGCGGTTGATGAGGTACGAACCCCTGTGTGGAACGCTGTAGAAAACAATGCCCTTCACCTGATTGGTCAGCTGCATTTGCTTCTCTGCAGCCATGCACAGCATCTGCTTTATCAAGAGACCTGCAAAAGGGTTTTATGATGATGATGTATGGAAATGTATGTGATAAATATAGACATGATTATGTAGAATTATGCACATGATTAATTTATGAAATAAATTTCATTCAGTTCATTTAATCATAAAAATCTCTTGACAGTGCTCAAACATTTTAACATGTTAACACAAGACACAATCATTAAAGATTGATTTAAAAACAAATCACCCATAATGAGCATACTGAGATTGGTTAATAGCTGTAATTTAAACACCATTAATGGGTAATTAATTGGACTCTACCTCCCATGGAGTGGCCCACCAAAACAACCGGCCTGCTTCCAACGCCAACTGCCGACAGAGAATCGAGCAAGAGTTCTGCCTGTTCTTTCAAGGTTTTCCTGATGTCACGACATGGATTTCACGTTCAGTTTATTTTAATTGCCTCTCGTTCGTTAAGTCGATTGAAAGTCAGCCGATTTACGTTATCGGTTAGAAATAAATGTTCCATCTCAAACAAGAAAATCCAAAAATGATGAAAAAGAAATTATACTAATGAAAAATAACAATTACCTCTCAATGTGATCGTCTGAAGCCCAACTTGTAAGTTGAGTGTCGTAGTCCACTGAAAGAATTCTCACATTGTGCAGATCTTTGGGCAACCAATCCTGCAGCAGTTAAATTCTTGTAATAAGCAGAAAGTAATTCTAATTCTAATCAAATAATTCTAAATGTGAAAAAAAACAGTTAAATTACTACAAACAATTACCGAAATAATTATTAAATATCATGCATTAACTGATATTAAATATACTTCAGCAAAATATAAAATTGAATATCATCACTCATGTTTAAACTTCACTTTCGAGTATCGCTAAAAGAATTTAGATCAAAAATGCAAGAATATTTCTTTATTCTTCCAAACCTTAGGCCAGCATTGAGTATAATCAGCAGACTTCGTTGTATCATCATCATCATCTTCTTCAATGATGAAAATACTGTTTGCCACATTTTGATTCTCACTCGAATTCAACAAATTCTTATTTTGAGCAAAAGGTTCTTCTTTTGCATAGTTGTTCAGTGAGTTTTTGGGGCTGTTGCTATTGTTCTTGCCCTTTGGTTTCTTGTCTCTCTGCCTCCACGTCTTGACGGGACCTCCTCGAATGCCATGAATGAACACCACGTCTGCTTCGATAGGTCCGCTTGAGAGTAAATTAATTTAATTAAACATTAAATCAATCGACCATCTCATCGAACCAATTTTAAAGCCTCGTCTAAAAATTAAGTGACTAACTGGTGGCGATGGGTCGGGTGGAGCAGACACACGTGGTTGTCGTAAAGCAGGCCGGGTCGACCGGCGCACGAGAGGTCCATGTTGACTAGGAGCTTTGTGGCATTCAACCTCACATTTTCGCATTTCGATTCCGTCCACTTCAGGATGATGTGAAACCAACCTGAATGACAAATAAAACAAAAGACCATTTGATGTTTGATTCCATGCTGAGAAATGCAAATATAAATTACATTCAATGTTTTATTGCCATCCTCATTCCAAGTTCTAATGTTCTAATATTAGGTGAGGAGTCTGTGGTTAACAGACGAGTGGTACATAAATTAAATACCAGTGGTTCAGCTTTAGTATTGAACTGCAAGTTTTGTTTTATTTTAGTGTCATAATTTAATTACGTGATCCTCGGCATGATGTCAATCGAAATTTTTTTTAAATCTCAAAATTGTAAACAAACATAAACCTGTTTCAAAAAACAGCTTAGGGTTGGTTCCATTCAAAATGAGGTTGTTTAAAATTTTTGTGATGAGACTAATAAAGACCAAATCCTCAGGGACGTCCTCATAGGCTCGCCTGAGCGTTGTCAAGATTCCTCGGCCAATCAAATGTTTGCAATTAACATCATCCTTCAAAATGTTTAGAGAAATACTCAAACTTGTAGATCAAACAAAAATTATTAACAGAGAAATACTGAAGTAAATCATCGAGGATGATTGGTAGTAATTTGTTGCTTTACATTATAAGCATTTCAACTGAGATCCCTACCATGACTTATTGTTAAATTGTTACAATTTGTGAAAGAGATCTTGGCAAAGTTGAATTAGTAAGTGTTCAACATAACTGGAATAAAAGTTGAAAACTTCCACGAACCTCTGAATACTTGAGAATTGCCTGCAAGAGATACACAATGACTTGCAACTCAAAGGACCTTTGACTGTCCTTACCCATGTCATCGAAGGTTTCGAAACCAAGCATCACAGTCTTCATTCAAGTAAATTGAAGCACCAAATAAAATTCAAGTAAAGGTATGCCTTCATTTGAAAAGTGATTCAAAATAAAGTATATATATATATATATATATATATACAAAATGCAGTGTTGAGCATTAATGCATTTAACAGATGTTTAACTCATAGTTAAGATTATTGTGACGATTCAAGAGACAATAATCGCTGTTAATACCCGATGCACTACCAAGACATCACGGTTCTTATAACAACGCATCATTATTAACAAATAAATCACAAATAATGGCTGCCAAATAAGATAAAAAAAGATAATCAAGAACCTTTTCAATGTGTGACAAGGCACGTATCTTCCTCTTCCTCATCCTCTGTACGAACTGCTGTTGCTTCTTGGCATCTCCTGCCCTCGGCACGTCTTCGACCAGGTCGGTCAATTCCGCTTCAACTGATTGCTGATGTTAAATACAAGTTGCTGGATTATTCGATGATTAAAAACCAAATTATTATTTAGTTTTAAAACTAAAACCAAGGAACTGAATTGACAATCGAAATATTAAAACATATTCAACACGAACCAGTGAAAGAAATTAACTGTGATGGACTAAATATAGTTAATATAATTAAATATAGTTGATATAATTGAATACAGTTAATATAATTAAATATAGTGCACTAAATATTAATGGTGGTCTTAATTTAAAAGCAGACATGGGTGAATAATTTAGCAACAAAACCAAATGTGAAACCTCGTGTGGTGGAAGTTTCAATGGAGGCCTGAAAAACCTCCGATCGATGTTCGACGAACGAGCCAAGTACAAAGACGTCGGAAAGTCGATGGATTGAGAAATCATCAAGCAATCTGCTTCTGGTGACGCAATCGAAGTCATTAATACGACTTATGTTGTAATAAATAATACTACAACCAATAATGTTTGAGAGCCTTAATATATGTTTTAATAGATTAGTCTGAAAAATAAGTTTATTCAATGAACGAAATTTAAAATAATCGAGAATTGACTTTGACGTCGTAAAATTTCTATTTAAAAAACCATTTAAAATTCTATAATCACCTTCGGAGCAACTCCTTCGGCTTAGGATTTCCAAAGCTTTCCTCTTGACGGCAGGATCCTTCGATTGAGTGCATTTCAAAAGGGTTCTTGTGGGAATTACATCCCAAATTGATTTGCTCTCTATCAAGTCTAAACAATAGTGAATTGAATTTAATCTGCCGATCAAGTCACCACAAAACTGTTGAACAATAGAAATTTTTTCTGATGGTAATAAATTACATTTGCATGCAAATAATTTTTATTAAATTTTGGGTAGCAATTGACAATGTGATAGTTTCTGTTTTCTTCATATTGTTATTGCTTTTGTATGTCAAGCATTTGAATAAAATCAACAATCACAAAGTAAGAAGGTTACTTTTTAGATATTTTTTCACAGTGGACACTTCTGGCGAATTACCTGTTAATTGTTTGCTTTGAAAACTAAGGTCATGAAGTCATTGCATTTATAAACCATTACCCAAATAATTTGGAGCAACGATGTAAGAATCCAGATTTTTCTCGAAGTCAAAAATGTCATGAAGTGGCTTAATATCCCTCTTTAGCTTTTTCAGTTCATTGTGAAAAAGGCCAATGCTTTAATGAAAGGTCTAGCAATCAGTTTGAACAACTAACAAATTTTCTAAGTTAAATGAATAACTATAATAACTATAGCAAGTTAATTATCAAGGAAATACAAAAAAAAGAAACTAACCAAAACACAGCTGTTGACACCGCTGTCGCAAATACTAAAACAAAATAAAAATATATGATCTTAAAGATTCACGCACTATTACAATGCAAACATGAAACCACCTTTCGCGCCATCCACATGTAAACGTTTCAGAGCTAAAAACTCATACTTCTTCTTATCGTGGGCATTGTCTTCGCTTTTATGAACACAAGAGGAGCAATGCCTCAGGTAATTCCTGCCAAACATAACAAACTGGTTAAATTGTCCAAGAAACAGATCGACAGCAAAACTAAAAGCGCATTGAAGTGATGTAATACATAAAAGATAATATTCTACTTTCCAAATTAAACATATGTTATTGTGTGTTTATAAGACGGTATTTATCTGTTTTTATTATAATGTATTGCCATTAAACAGGTATTTAATGGAAATCATATCCGCAATTTAATTTTTAATTGATTAATTTATTACTGTCCCTAGAATTAATTCTTCATTCTCTATCAATGGCTTCATGTTGCTAATTTATCAGGCTTGCGCAAAACTGATGTAAATCTAAGTGACTATAGAAACTAGGAATAACCTCAGCGACCACACCATGGAAATCAAACATGAATAGGGTTTCGTCGCGTCCACCTCACCTCACCTCAACTGTCACAATCAAATTTTATGTGGGTAGGGCAGTACTACTAATGAAACTTAAACTAGAAGAGTTACGATAAATCACTATGGACGAATCTTGAGGAAAAGCAATCTCAGAATTTGGTCTAAAATCAGAGTTAAAGATAACTTGAAAATAATTTTGTGAAGAACGAAAGTAATCCAATTCACGCAGTCGCAAGTTAGATTCATGGAATCCGAATCAATCACAAACCCGACATAGGAGCGCAATCGGCATGAAGTTGAGATTTGCTGAACACATGACGACGCATTAAATTTTTATCTGAGATTCTATAAATCCCTTTGTTTTTTGAAAAATAAAAAATAATAAATTCATCAATAATTAAAATTAAAAATTTTTTTGTAGTATTGCATGCTCTCAAAAATTTAATGTTTCTTAAGGACAACAAGTCTTTGGTGAAGCTTTTATCACTGAGCATCAGTCTCTTGTGAAACCATCTCCTGTACCCTCAACTTCAAGAAGGTGAGGTTTTTCCTGGCACATAGGACACACTTCATTCCTCACTGATGAACTCCTCATCCATATGATAACATTGTGTCGCTTTCCACTGGATATTGGTAAAGAGCCATGAAGTTTTGAACCAGGATGGAAAATACACCACCCCAATTCATGTTCATAAGGGATATAATCGTCAGGTCCACTCCCTTGGAAATATAATTCTCCATCTGAGAAGTCACTGCTTATAGAAATATTGCAAGTCACTTCAGAGTTGTCGAAATGAATGTCTAAATCGACATCAGCATCCATCTTGTAAGTGACGACAAAGGACTTTTGCGAGTCAAGAAAACCATTCTTCAACATTTCAGGATAAAGTCTTTCACAAATAGGACTGAGGTATGACTCTCTCAATGGATTTAAAAACTTTTCATAAAGCCCCATTTCTTCTAATGACACCTATTAAGAAGATTTGAAAACAACTTACTATGATTCACTGCAATATGGCATCAATAAACATAATTATGGAAGGCATACGCCATAGTTATTCATTGAATTAGGCCTGCCCTTTGGCATATTAGAGTTCTGGAAGTTTTCAATTTCACTGAGTAAATCCTGACAGAAATCCTTTGTAAATATTGGTAATTTAAAGATGTCATCTGACCCTGGACAAAATAAAAGAAAAATGATTAATGCATTGTACTCTGATGATGACATGTAAAACACATAAAAGATGCATGCCTGAGACTCTTTGTATGTAAGATAGAATGTTCTGTGTTGGAATTGCAGAGTTTGTACACATCTCTGCAATTTCTTTAAAACCCTCACAAAGGTAAGAATCCTTAAGTAAAAAATTCAATTACACCACATTTAAAACATTTTCAGAGTTTCCTAACATCAAGTTTATAGACATGTGGTGCTGTGGGTTTGTAATACTCCCTAATAAACCTGATCCTCTCCTGTGATTGCTTTGCAACATTAGTTCTACGTTTCTTCTCTTTTTCTAACTGCAGCGTTGGCAGGATGAAATTGAATATTTAAAAAATCTCATAATTCTGCACGAAGCAAAAGAATATTTACATCTGTCATGATACGTTCAAGTTCATCAGTTTCATGTTTTTGCGCAATCTCCTGGACAATTATAAATGTTGCAAATTGATACAAATCGCTTTAAATATTTAATATAAAATGTACTTACTTTAAATGAGTTTGAGGCCAGTAATTTCTCCTTATCAAAATAATCCACATGAAAACCTCCATCACAAGTCTTTATGAAATAATTTTTAATAAGGTAACATCTGCAAATTAAGTTGTTATTAAGAAGCGTCATCTAATAATTTTAATCACAAATTCGTTGACGTCCCAACGCAAATAAAAAGTGAATTCATCAACAACAGTTTGTAAATATTAATGAGCTTATTTGGACGTGTTCAGTTTTTCATTTATAAGTTTTCAAATACCATTAAACTTTCACAACAAAAATGAGTTTCTATTCCTTTTATTTATAAGTGTCTGCTGTTGAACTTTAAAAAGACTGAGAAAAATGTCTTTGAAAAAGCTCAAGGAAGAGTTTGTGGAGGCAACAGCCTCTAATCTTTAGCAGTGTCGGGGCATGAAAGACACTGACAACCGAACAAATTCATCACACTATTACGGTGACCTCATCAAAATCAAAATTTCCATCAGATATAACTTCTGACAACCAAACCGATGGCCCAATGATTAAGCTCAAAAGTGTCTCGAACTGCGCAATTACTATCAGGGGCGGATCTAGAACCCTTTGGCGGGGGGCCACACACATGAACCTAGACCCCCTTAGGGTCACCCCTAAATATTGCTTGCTGATGCAAATATAAGCCGGCGGATATTTTAGCCATTTTGCTTATTATTATACTTTTGAACCTTTAAAAAATTAATTTAAAAACTTCAAATTTATTCAAAGTAAAAGTTTTATAAAAAGGCATACGATATGGACCTAATCTAGCAAAATTGTCAACTATTGTCTCTGCTGGTATTTCAATATCTTGATTTATTTTCTTAAGAGATTTAGCCCATTTAGTCTGTCAGCTGTTATCGTTGATCGAAGATAAGTTTTTAACCTTTTGAGAGTCGAAAAACTTTCATCGCTAGCTGTTGTGGATGGTCTGATAGCCAAAATGAATAAAATCATTCTAACATTTGGGTATGAATCATTGTCTGCCCAATGTAGAGAATCTACAAAATTTGATATTGTTCCCCAAACATCTCTATCTTCATGCCATTTTACCCACCATCGCACATACTCTGATTGTAAGCCATGTGTCGATGGCAAGTCTGGAAAAGCGTCTGCAATCCTCCTCAGCTGATCAACATAACAGATGGCATCAACTTAGAGGCCAATGCAATGTCACTGTGTCTTGGACTAAAGCGCTCTTCAANAATTTTGTCCTATTGCTATCTGGTGTACTCTCTTTAATAGCATCCTGAAGAAATGCCATTCGTTTTGGAGAATCACTGAAAAATACTGCCACATTCTGCACTGTTCCAAACATGTTCCGTATTTCTGGAGGCTGGGGTAGTATTGCCGGTTTGAATATCTCTTTTGAGACCGTGTCAATATGTTAGTTCTTGTTGATTACAAAATACTAATATTTTCATCCAAAATCGTAAATTATTGAAATAAAGTAGATTTTTTCTTAGATTTTAAAAATCACGGGGGGGCCTTGCCCCCCCCCCCCTAAATCCGCCACTGATTACTATAAACTATTATCACCATTAGCGAAAACGCGCCATCTTAGAGCCTCTTGAAAAAGCACTTGAATTTCATAAAATTTAATTAAATATACAACCTCTTCAGAAATCATTATTTGTTGATTTGCTCACTCGCATTTATTGGGAACAGATTTTAGATTTATCAAAATTTCACAACCACTACACCACATTAGTGTTGTGACATAATTTCGACTATAGTCGACATTATAATGTCTTAAGCACCCAAGCTTGCCTTTCGTCTTTCCTCCCATCCCTCCAGGTAAGAATTATCAAAAATAATCCCTATGCAGGAGCAAAATTGAGACTACAAATGTCTGAACTCATCTCGGCGTGATCACTAGCAGACAAGCGGACATTAAAATTAAAGTTCATTTCATAACGCAGGTGATTAAGATGAACTTTGTGCATCTTGACGAAATATGTGTTAAATGTGATTGGCCAATTGAATAACACCGTCCAATACAAAATGTCAGATGCGTTCGACATTTATGTAGTTCTTGTAATCAATTTAAGAACTGCTAATCGACATTGTTTGCGAAAAAGTAGAGTAGTGGGATACAATCTCCAACTGGCATGTCAAAATAAGCGAAATTATTGTATGTAAATTGGATACCGTGGGGAATATCTCCAAATACTATGAGAGGAATAGAAACAGTGGTAGATAAATCGAAAAATATACTAAATGGTAACAGAAATTCTGGGATAGATAATTTTCTGTTATTGATTATAATCATGATGAGCTCTCTTGAATTCTAAAATTCTTTAGACTAAAATTTCTGACCAAAAGTAAATTACACAATCGCTAAACTTTAAATATTAAAAATTAGGAGAATACCAAATCATAATTCATAGTTAGATAACAGGCGAAGTGAAATTTTAATCCATGTCCAGTTCACCTAATTGCTCACATATGCAGTCGCAATTAACGTCGTAATGATCATCATTGTGGCAAAATATTACTACTTGCTATTTTTAATCAAATATCATTACAAAGTTCCATGCACAACCTCTAAAATTGAACCATCTCGAGCAGACTTTGACACGGAGCTAGCTCATTCGAGGAATTTGCATAAATTTAAGAATAAATAATCTAAATTTTAATATGAGAATTCTATAAAATTCATTAGTAGTTCTAAATAAATAGCCTAAACAAATTAAAATCGCAATTATTTTCAGCATGCAATTATTGTTTTTCATTCGTATCTCAATACGAAACAAATTTTAATAATTTCCGAGAATTTTAATGGTAATTTAAAAAAAATGTAGGTGCACAGATATTTCAAAACAAAACATTATAAGGGCATGGTTTGGGCATAGGCGGTGCACGGTCGTTCATGATTTCGTAAGCCATTGACTGCGGCGACTTAGGTCTTTAAGCTCGACAATGGATCCTCAGTTGGATCAATATAGTGCCATTACAGTGATTGAATTCCATATGATGGATACGAAAAAGTATTTTGCTTTTAGTACTGTAAGTAGTTTGGGCATCAGAACAGTGCTATATCCCTTTAGTTTAATAAAAACACGTCTTCAACTCCAACGGCACAACTCTACCTACAACAGTCTTTTCGATGCTTTTCGCAAAATCCGCCTGATGGAAGGGACGAAGGGTCTCTATCAAGGTTTCTGGGTCAACAATCTCACCATCGTTTCACAGGTGACATATATCGGTGCCTATGAAATGGCAAGGAACTATCTAGTGATGCACAGTGACGTCTTCCAAGACCAAAAATTGCGTTCATTAGCAGCGGGAGCATTTGCTTCTGTTGTCGGTCAAACCACACTTCTCCCTGTTGACATAGTCTCACAACATCTCCAGATGATAAATCTGAGAAAGCTGCCATCTGAAGCCATTCTTTTACCAAAAGTGGCAAAAACCCAGTTTGGTCTCACCACCTCCATCATTAAATATCTCTACAAGCAGGATGGTGTGAAAGCCTTCTACAAAGGATATTTTGCATCATTAGCTACTTATGCTCCAAGCAGTGCCCTTTGGTGGTTTTTTTATGACATCTACTGCAGTAAGTATTTGTTTTGTTATAGTTGAGCTGTCTTTAGTTTGGGGCTTTTCATAGTTTTTGTCTAAACTATACATTTGTGCTTTCAAAAAGCAATTAATATCAGATTCATGAGTTTTTTTGTGAAGATAAAACAAGCATCACTTATATTTCAATTAGCAATCATAAGTTACCTTTAGCATATTTTAGATTCAATGACAAATGGGTTTTCATTCAGACCAACTGGACTTTTTATTCCCGAAATGTGTCCCGAGGTTGATATTGCAGTGTTTGGCTGCTCCTCTTGGTGGAGCAACAACAACCATCCTCACGACTCCGATGGATGCCATCAGAGCTCGCATACAGGTCGAATTTGATGATCTTCATTAAGTCTCAGATGCTTCTCATTTGATTATTCAAATGTCGTAAATATTATCGAGCGATGTTCTTCTTTCTTTGGAATTTATTGAATTTTTATATGCATCATTGATGCAAGTATACTATATTATAAAACTACTATAATTTAACAACTACAAACAGGTTGAAAATACAAAGTTCATTGAGACCAGCAAGAATCTGTGGGCAGAGGAGAGGTTCAAGATATTCACGAAAGGCTTGTCAGCCAGATTGGTCCAATCATTAATGTTTTCCTTCTTAACCATATTGAGTTACGAAACTATCAAGAGATGGAGTTTATTAGAAGAATATAAAGATATAGTCAGATGGTGAAGTATTAAATTGCTTACAAAGATTAGGTTATTTTATAAAATAGACTGATATGTCAATGCTCTCTCGAGTGTTAAACTGTTAAACTCTAGGAAATTTTAGGACGGTAGTGTGCACATGACTTTGCAGGACCTTAGGGCAATTTCTGTCAATTGAATAGCGTCGAATATAATGTTTTCCGTCGTGCATTTCTGTTTATTACTCGGAAGCCACCCACGAATCTGCCTCAAAAGTATTTTATGTTAAATAATTTCGTTTCATTGAAATTACAACTTGGTAATATGCACTGATGTCAGCGAACTTTTTGTCTTGTTGTCTGTGGTGCAGGGTGACTATGGCAATATTACTTTTGTAAAAATGCATTTGAAAAATCATTTAAAGTGCGTTCCCAACTTTTTTGAACAAAACTTGTAGGAATCACCGACCGTATATATTATATATACAAAGATAGTTTAAATAGCTGACCATATTAATGACCTAAATTTATTCAAAGCGATGGATTAGTTAGAAATGAATGTTCAAACTCAAATGAATTCTCTTGTGGAAATTTTTGTGACGATGCTGTCTATCAGCGAAGAGCATGTCAATTCCTTTTCTTTTATTCCATAGGCCTGGAAATGTTTTCATTCACTAGAATCAGTTAGTCAATAGTATTTTTATTAAGTAGTCACTTATATTCAGTACCATATTAATTTGTAAATACTATCTTCACAATTCAGTTCCATAGAATTGTGTATTTTATGTAATATTTTGTAAATGATAAAAAAAAGTACTCAATCAACTCTCATATTAATGCTTGTGAGATGTCAACCTTTTTTATTTCTGAGATGTTGCTGAAATTGCTTAGCTCTGTCAGTGGAGTTTGGGTGCCTTTAATACTTTCTAATAGCTTTGGAATGCTGTTTTCACCTGGCAAATGGGCTTGAACCAATAACACTTTGTCATGATTATCACTAATTCCAAACTTCTTGAATGAGGATGATATCTAAAAGGGAAAAAATCAATATAAATGGAGGATTTTCCATGTTAAATTTCTAGTTACCGCTTCAGACACTTACATTTTTTGATGATGAAAAAGAAAACAGAATTTCTGACTGCAAAGACTTTGTTATCATACATTCCTTTTTGTAGTTAAATAGTCCCTTATGGGCTGCTACATAAACTTGGAAAATATCGGCCACCTAATAAAATAAAAGCTCTGGTCAAGAAATTGTTAAGAATAAAATAGCTTTAAATGATTCCAACCATCTCCGGGTTAACTAGCACAACATTCGTTTCTCCACTCAAAGCCATCTTTTTGATTTCCGATGCATTGGTGAGATTAGTGATAAGTGCCAAGGAAAGCACTTCTTCAAAATCTCCTAATCGTATGCTTTCCATAGTGAAGATTGGTGAACTTCCGAAAATAACGCTACTGAGCGGTATAATGTATAACGCCAACGCTGTTTACAAACAAAAATCAGCTTAGATGTTAGACGAATTTTAAGATTTTGTGTGTTGTTAAACCAGTGTTTATTAATAGCAACAAATTTAGTTAGATTTTTTAACATATTTTATTATTTATGAACAAATACAAATAAATAATCTAGTATATAAATAGCAAAATGTAACGGCCTACTCCTTCAGTGCTCCCGCTTGGTCTAATGGTTAAGACTTCGCCTCTAACGATGGTAGCACGGATTCGAATTCCGTTGAGGGAGCACCAGCATCCAGTTATGTAACGGAAGTTAATGAACAACAACAACGCCTACTCCTCCAAACCTTGTACAACTAGATTATTGGCCAAGTGACGGGCAACAGCCTACTCAGCAGCGACATGTAGTGCCCGTCAGTTCTAAACTTCGTCACCGATGAATTGGCCAAGTTGCCAGTCAATCGGCCACGTTGCCCGCGAAATGGCTTCACCGCCTGTTAATCAGCGTTTGTGGCATAATAAGAGTAATTATAAGCAGGTTCTTGGTGCTCAACTAAAGTGTTAAACCAAATTATAAATCATGCTCCTACTTCCAAGTAATAAAATCAGGAAACGAAGTGCTAAGATAGCTTTACACTTATTGCGATAAACGACGGGGCTCAATAGATGCGAGTTTGCAAATGATTTTTATTCAATAATTATTAACTTCGCAAAACGATATTATTATTTGCTAATGCTGCAATTACGTAATATTCTGGTTGCTAGCTATTGCATAACAATCCCTTGCGTGATTAACAGATGAATAGGAATATTGAAAACTTTGGGATCTTGAGTGGAATGTGTCTGATCTTATATAGGATGATGTAGCTTAATTTAAGTGCCATCTTCGTGGCTTTAGAGAGATAATAAATATAACCCAAGTAAAGACTTAATTACTAAAGTAATCAATGCCTTTACATCTGAGTTATAGCAGTTTGAAAAATTGCAACAACCAGCAAGCAGCATTCAAAAGTTGAACAACTAGTAAATGCTGATGCCTGGAGAAAAACATAGCAGGACACTTAATTATTCATGAGCCTATAGGGCATGGTCATCTCATAACTCTAAAAGTTAAAAACTTAGATTAGTTTACTTTTTTTTGTAAAAATATAATTTACATAGTTATATCATACACGCATTATTTTGATTACAGAGCTAATGGAAAAAGAACTTGCTTAAAGTTTCAATTTAATTTTCGCGCGAATAGTTTGTTGAAATGCGATGCCTCGATATATTAATTATAATTTCGAACAGGACGCGCTGTTGATATGAACTCAGCATTATGAATGTAACAAAACTAAAATATCACAGATGAATGCATCATGTCACCGCAACCATGTTTCAATATAAATTATTAACCACCTGTTTGGTATTTGAGCTCAAAAATTGTAATAATAAAATCCCTTGTGGACCAAAAGCAACTCAGGTTTTAACCCTTCAACAGGCAAGTGCAACTTGTGAATGTAATTTCTTTATTCAAGTTTTAGAATCAATGCATCAACTGAGGTAAATTTTGTAATATTTTGAAAATGTTTGCTTGTCGTTGGAATTAAGAGTGGGCCTAAGTGGCGCCAATATTATTTAATAATTATTATTGTTGTTATTGTTATTATTATAGTTAAAGTAATCCTTAATATTACATAAGTAAAATGTTACAGGCTGTTGTTATGGAGTCTCTTCTTTTGTCGTGTGGATTGCTTGACAGTGAAATTGGTTGAATTTGTTAAAATAAGAACTTATAATCAAATTTATTATTCAACTTTTGTATTGTAATAATATCATAATTTTATTTATTAAATTCTCTGAAATAATGCCTGACATTTTATAATAAATTTATTCTTAACTAGGTTTGAAAAGAAGTCACTTGTAGTAATTGGGTTGACAGATGTTGCGAACGCCATAAGGAATATTTGTTAGAAATTAATAAGTAATTGTCAAGTTATTTAAACTGACAAACATTTTTTTAAATTATACATCTTAATTAATTGTGAATTAAAGATGTTTGAAATCTATTAAAGTAGATTATGAAAATCTATTTGTTAGTTGATTTCAATAATAAAAGATTTTAAGTATAGCAACATCAACTTAAACCTGAATTTCTTTTTAGTCTCATGTTTCCTGGGTTCTTAAATCCACAAAGAATCGATTCACTCCTCTACAATATTTGTAATATCTTTATGAACGTCCCAATGAATGGATGAACTGCATTGAAAGAGCATTAAAACAATTTACGCAACAAAAGAGATATGTCTACCCATTTAATTTTTTGATTGAAATCGTGGAAATGGACCTTAAATATATTCCAGTTTGTTTCGTCAAATTGAACCCTGCTCTCATATCTCAACTATGACAATATTGGGTTCTTGTCTAGAATTGGTAACAATTGAATTGTTAACTGACACCATTGAACACCTACAGATAAGATTCACCCGTTTAGGGAGATCGAGCCTAAATGTTTATATAGTAAACCGAAATCATCAAAGTTTTAAGGCTGTCACCACTCGCATACAGAACGTATGGTAGCTTTGGTTGCGGCATACTGTCAGCATGCCCCCATGATTAGGGCCGCCGAGTAGGTGACAGGGCACCAAATTTATCAGAGGAGGCCATAATTGCAGGCCAAATTAATAATGCTAACGAGCACCAAATTATCAGTTTCGCCCAAGGCGCCGAAACCCACAGCTATGCCTCTGACCTGAATTTCTTGTCTCCAGGGACGTAATTTGGGGGGGGCCTCTGATTTTATTGCTGAGAAGCAAAAAAAGTCAACTCAAGTTGTGCGAGTGTTTTCCTACCTGCTTGTCCATGTTAACTGAGTTCTTAAATACTGGACATAAATACATTGCCCTTGCCAATGGTCGGTGTACATGGCTTACATAACCAGGTCCTTCGACAAGTGTGTGAGGCCACAAAAGCGGCCAAAGCAAAAGTCGATCTCCGGTATCAATGATCCGCCGAAACGACGGGGCCAACTCCTTGGCTGAGAGATG
>MPNW01000028.1:75351-99032 GCA_011800805.1 Hirudo medicinalis
GGTCTTGTTCCACTTTTCGCCTCCTTTCCTGGTTAATCATAGCGGCTCTGGTTGATGAGCTCGCCTGGGACCATTTTGGCAGGTGGTTCCATCCAACTGCATGACGGTCCGTCTGGGTAGGACCTCTGACTTCTTCGAACGTCAGCTCGGCTACTGATTCGTCGATCTCATTCTGCGCTCGGAATTTCCTATACGTAATATATGTAAATATAGTGCCGCTCAGATAAGTCACACAACTAGAATATTCAGACAAGTCTTAATGCGAGTTGAGGTATTAGTGATTTTGATAATCTTCTTCTAAAGACGATCGTCTCATACACAAGCGGTCTCGTCGAGTATTTAGATCGTCTATGGCCATATCACGTTGAAAACACCGGTTCTCGCCCGATTGATCTTTATTAAGGTAACTTAGTTTTCGTTCGAGTGAATCACATTATAAACTAGTCAGATTTTTGTGTATCTCTACTTAATAATTGTTTATTAACGTCCGGCACAGTCAGATAATTAGGACGGCGCCCCCGCAACGGGATTCTAATCCGTGCTGCTAAATAGCTCTAATTAGTGCCAACGGGGATTTTATATCGGTTTGGCTAAAGCTGCTCTTTCAGGGCTTGATTTGCAATTATTGTTATTTCTCAATTTAACCTTTCAAATCAGAAAGAAAAATCAGCACACGATGTTTCATCGTAATCTGTAACTGGCATATGCAAAAAACTTCTGACCTCAAAGTCATCCGTCGGGACGATCAAATCTTCTGGGGACAGTTAGCAAATATATGCAGAAAGCATCCAGGGTATTTGACCTTAAATGTGAATGCAGCAATAATTGAGCTGTGCACGCGAAAACTGAATTAGAAACACATTGAGATCAGTCAAAGATTGGTGTATAGAGCATACACACTTTAAACATACTAAAGTTTGAGAAATTAAAACTTAGAACAAATAAAGATGGCTTGCACTCACCGCACTAAAAACAAATGCGGCGCAATATGAATTTAAAAATGTACATCAAAGTAATGTGGTTTGTCATCAATGTCCTGAGGCACGTTGGATGGAGGTACACAAAGCTTAAACATTTCACACAAACACGTAATCCCAGATCAGTTAAGGCAGATGCAATGTTTATCACAAACTTCTTGACTTGAGCAAATAAAATGCAATGAATACTGAGGCATCTTGAGAAAGTATGAGTGAGTCTTCATAACATCTGATGCCTCCAAATGTTCTTTGCCTTTGACAAGACTTCAGACAATTCAGACTGGGATGATATGATACAAATATATAACAATCAGGGTCTTATTTATGAAATATAAATTAAGCAATGATGATAACTCATCACATGTTATAATCATTAAAATAATAATGTAATCAATTCTGCAATTTTAAATAGGAATTAATAATTAGAGTAATCCTCATAACCACCTGTTTGAAATGGATGACAAGTTCACATGAACTTCTTTGAGCTTTCTTCTTCAACAACATCTTAATGGCGCATCCCAAGCAGTACTCATCGTTAGTGTGGAGTTCTTTCACCTGCAACACATGATAAAACAATCCCATAACATTAAACATAATGATTCCAATTTCATTAGTTAGTTGACAATCTCAAAAGATAAACTTAGAGCACAATCAAGAATTAACATTATCTTTAATATTAATTATTCAAACCACAAACTTATGCAGTCCATTGTGAGGTGAATTATAACACATCAATTTTTCATTATAAAAATGTATTTTTAAATAAAAGTAAAAATCACCACAGAAAAGAAGCAGAAGTCTTTGGTAAGATGGCAGACACCCAACTCGTGCTTGACGACCTTGTCCACCCATGCCTCAGAACCTCCATCTTCCCCTGCACTCACCCTCACCACCCTCCTCCTCACACCAAGATCAATAAGTGCCTTTCTTAGCCTCAGCTCTCTTGACCTGTCAATAAAATAGGAACGACTTCATGCATTTACAAAAATTCAATTAATATCATACGTATTGCTAAACTCTACCGTAAAGGGCAATTTAATGAAACAGATTACATTTGATTCTCCGGACATTTTTTTAATGTAAGGAAGATAAAAAATGCCAGCAGTAACAGTGTAATGTAATATATTCATATCAATGCATTTCTTTAAATGATGTTAATTAAAAAATATTCCATTTAATTTTGAAGGATACCCAAGAATTCACATAATGTTTGTTTTCTTAAAAATAAAATTTTAGTTTTAATTTTAGAGACGGAGACTTATGAATAGCACGGTATATTACCAGTGATATATCAATATTATCATTATTGTTGGTTATTACAAATAAATGTTACAAGAAGCTAAAAAATAATAATAAAGTGAAACCATGAATTAGTGTAAAATGTAAAAAGATCTGCTCTATCTCACACAAATTTCTCAGCAACACTCAAGGCTTGGATCATATCCTTGGGTGAGAAATGTTGAACAGTGTTGAGATTTTGTTGTCGATGTTGGTGCTGGAAACATTCCACAGACAGCATGAGGAAAACAAACCTCTCGAATGAAAATATTGCTTCAATGCAACTTCTATGGAGGTTCTGAAAAGCCAATTCAGCCAATGCTAAATTATGGGTGGGTATAATGTCAAAGTGAGATAATAACTTTAACGCATAACTACCTTAATTCTATTACATATTGTTTAATGTTATGCAATAATACTGTAATGGAAATTACATTGGAAGCCTTTGAAGCATTAATGAGCCAATTTTGAGGAAGAAAGTGGATGTGTTCAGAGATGTTGTATCCACAGCTGATGGATGCAAAGAATGTGTTGGGAGGAATGACAACAAGTTGGCCTGCTTGCTGAACCACTTGATGCACGGGAACTCCACGTTTCATCAACATTTCTGGGTGAACCTGAGGGACAAATTAAACATGAAATTAAAACATGGAGAGCTTAATGCCTTTGGGCTGAATGTCTTCTGACAATGTGTTGTTAATGTCTTCCCTTCAGGAAAACAACTGCACTAACAGAAGACAAAAGACTTGGGAGATTTCATATTCGATGATTGAGTAAAACGTTTCTTCAAAAATATTACCATGGCAATGTTTGGAGGTAACCAATAGCCTGATGTTTGTTGAATCAGATCAGGAACAATCTCCTTTAAAGCCTTCTTAAGTTTCTTTTCATCTTGGAAACTCACAAAATACCTAAAAATTTAACAAATAAAGTCAAAATAACAAATAAATTAAACAGAGCTATGAAAAGTTTAATTCAAAGTCCTACAGGTGCAATAAATATTTCCAAGAAGAATTTGAAATAATTCCATTCCAAAAAAAAAAGCTTCAAGAAATGTTACCAGTTGATGTCTGCACCAGTGTAGTTGTAAGACACAGTGCCCCTCGAGTGCCTGTCCATCGTCCAACAACGGGTTGAAAACATCATCTCAACCTCTAACCTGCTGTCAAGCACTTCTGCAAGAGCACATCAGTAATATCAGCATAATCATATGCACATAAGTAATTATTTTAATTTCTAATAACTCATTTCATTGGCTTATTGCACAAATATGTAATTGACAGAGTTACGACCTTCATCGCACGACAAGGGACACGAAGGACTGCAGCAACATCTCAGAAAGGAAGTCAAATTCATTCTGAAAGCAGCAATCATCACGTCGTAACATGTTAACAACTTTGTTCCACTAATAAACAAATAAATAATAACTTAAATGTAAATCATACATTTTACAGAAATATGAAATTTTAAAATAAAATTCAAAATGGCAAAGTAAGTCGAAATTGCAAAATAACAATTTTATGGTGCCCGCAAGTCTTAGAGGGTAGCATTCCTGCAAGGTAATGGTGGCAGTCACGTTGCCTAGTGTTCGAAACCCAGCCTGCACTGCCACAAGCGCCCTTGGGAAGGAGCAATATATAAATGGCTAACAAAAAGCACAAAGGTACTGAGCAAGTGGTGCTATATAAATAAACATCAATTGCAATATTCAAACAATTAATCTTCATGTAATAGAATGAATATCAATATTTGAATGTTGAAGTTACTATCAGCACTTGAATGAAATTTTTATTGCTAATTATTTACATTAGTTAATTGATTAAACATTTAAATGAGTTTTAATTGAACAAAGTACTTTTTTTTGGCAGAAGACCTTCTTCTTGAAGTGTCTGGTTTCATGAAAGCCGTGTGCACTGTCACGTGCGGATTGGCGTCCTCGACAATCTTCCAATAGGCGGACTGCAAGCATTGATAATTGAGTGAACAGAATGCAAACATCCACAACATTGATAATGTTGATTCAACAGAATGCAAACATCCACAACATCGATAATGTTGATTCAACAGAATGCAAACATCCACAACATTGATTCAACAGAATGCAAACACCCAAAACAGTGATGAGCAATTTTTAAGCATCGCCTTTGAAATCAACCAATCAGGATTTTTATGTAATTTGCATAATTACCACTTTACAAATTCAATATGACCAGCATGCTCCAACAAGAAGACAATGCACTCTTTGCATAACATCAGGTCTCTTAATAATAACAACAATAACAGTAATAATAATAAATTAAATGTTGAATCCAAACAAATGTAAAAGATTACAAGAACTTGTTGAGAAGAAGCATCATCCAAGTCAAACATTGAGGCAATGTTGCAGGCAACATCGTACAACTCACTCAATGTCCTGCAACGACCCTGTGCAACAATAAATGAATACAAAACTAAACTAAATGTTTAACAAATGTTATTAATAGAAACTTAATAAATTAATATCTTATATTGCATTGAAGAATGACAATGTTTCTGCTAAGGGAATATATATTTTGAATTTGTGAAATTTATTAGAACATATTTTTACATTTATAAACTGTATTCCTAGCTTGAACCTAGCACGATCTGTGGCAATTCAAACAATAGCAGTACGAATGCATATTTTTAAAAAATGCTTCACTTTGTTTCTGGTCTAAATGTAGTGCAAACTTCTTCATCGTAAACTTGATAATACTTTATAATCTAATCACACAATGAATTAAATTGAAATATTGTTAGTGTTTTGGAAATAAATTGAACAAAACCAGAATGATAAGAATCGAAGCTCCTCGAAGACAAACCTTTGCAACGCAGAGATCGTCGCAACATTCCGAATTACTGCAGTTGAGGACCTTCCTTTCAAGTTTCTCTTTCTCTTTCAAGGTGAGTGAGTCGTAGGAGAGCAGGTAACGACAATAGACCTCGTAAAATCGTGATATTTTGTCACGGGTCTGAGGTCATATTTGTAAGAAGATAAACTTTCAGATCAATGATCGATCGGATTAAAGCATTTTCTTTATGTTAACATACTTGTAATCTATCATTACAAACTCATGTGGCTGTTGCTCATAATAAAAATGAGTGTGATTATAATGACAGCACGTTTTTGAATCTCTCGTTGAACAGCAAGTCTCAGAAACAAACCATTTTTGGAACTTTGATGGTTTTAATGACATCAGCCCACAAAACATCATCAAGGACCCTCTGAAGTCCCCCGTGGCTGCAAATCGAGTCCGACAAACCGACCAGGTCCATCTCCACACCACCTGCCTGTGCATATTTATAAATAAAATGAGTCTAAAAATCATTCATTAACATGCAAATATTAAATCATTCAACATAATTAGGCGAACAAACCAGAGGATGAGATGTAAACCCAGTCCCATTAGAAACAAGGAAGCACATGATGCAGGCCAACTTAACAGAATTCCTACCCCATCTGATGACAACCAAAACATCAACATTTGATGCTATCATTATTATTATCACCATCATCATCATTATCAATTAATTATGTTATCATCAATCTTATCTATTTTCTCAGTGCATCAATTTCAATAATAATAATAATAATAATCATCATCATAATCATCATCGTCATCATCACAACCATAAAAGAACTAAAGATGACTTTTACTTAACAATAGACCAGTGATTCTCACCTATTGCAAAACCTGTGCACGTACTGGTTGTGGGTGGAGAAGCGAACATGTTGTGGAATGTTGCATTCAATCTGCACATCCAACATTTCAAACTCAAACACAGCTTAAAAGCATTGCTGAAGCTCCACATTACAACAACAACAACAACAGACCTTGAAACTAGAAGGAGGCTGAAGAAGAAAGGCAGGTTGGTTGCGAGTTGCGATGAGTCGTGCGATGTAAGCATGCACGTCCGAGAAGTCGCTCGTCGTGGCAGAGATCGGAGCGATGGATTTGCACTTGTGACATGTTTTGTTGGGTCCTGGATCTTTTAAAAGAATAAACTTTTAAGATTTGATTGAAGAACAAGACTGTTATATATCACAGGCCCTTGCCTGCATGCACACTTAAAAAGAGCTTCTAACGGTTTCCCTGACCGTCTTTCGGATTCCCTTCTGAACTTTCGGCAGAACCGGGAAGAGATTCGACTTCTTTGTCGGAAGAGCTTTCCGAGGATTTGCACAGTTTCAGTTCTCGAGAAAGTTTCCTCCTAACGTTCAACAACTGCTCCTTGTCGGTGGCAGCAGTCAAGGCTTTAGTGCTCGGCCTCAGACGGTTTTTGAGAGAAGGGGTATCGTCTAATGGAGGTTTTGTGGATTTCTTGTTCGGTGATGAGCTAGTTTTTGTAGACTTTCTGTCGATTGAAAACTTCTTCTTTGTTGCAGATTCTGAGCTGTTGCCACTTTTGTGTTGAGTTGTGGATTGTTCTTCAGCAACTTGTTTTGACTTTTTGGTGAAATCTGTGGTGGGTCTGAGAGGTGCATCATATTTGTTTAAAGTTTCTTCCTTAAAAGAAAACGTTAGGACATGGTAACATGGTTGTTGCGCCTGTCAGAAGTCATTAAAAAAGCACCTTGAAAAATTCTGTTACGACCTTCCTTTGTTCATCGGCATTCTCAGGTTCTCTGTAGTCTTAAACATTTCATTTTTCAATATTAACAACTCTACATCAAGTATCACTTTCATCTCAAGTTTTAGCATCAATCATGCAACTTAAAATCAACTGAAAAATAATTTCTAATCTACTGATAAATTATAACCTCACCATACAAAGTACATCAAACAGTTTTATTGGAGCAACCAACAAAAACAGCAAAGATTTGAAAATTACTTCTGTAGCACAAGAAGTTTATGAAGTCCTCAGTGAAGAAGATATTTTTCAATGT
The DNA here is from genome assembly GCA_011800805.1 of Hirudo medicinalis. Classification (NCBI taxonomy): domain Eukaryota; kingdom Metazoa; phylum Annelida; class Clitellata; order Hirudinida; family Hirudinidae; genus Hirudo; species Hirudo medicinalis. The sequence goes on from MPNW01000028.1 coordinate 82,513, forward strand.
TTTTGCATCCTCTGCTAACTTCAATTTCTTGGCACAGGTTTCACCAAACTCCACAGAAACATCATCTTCATCCTCATCCTTAACATAGTCTTCATCACTGTCCTCATATTCTCCTTCCTCCTCCTCCTCCTCCTCCTCTTCATCATCAACATCATCATCATCATCATCTTCACAGCTATCACCAGCCTTATGTTCATCCTCTTCATCACAGTTTAAACTTGTTTCACTACTTAAATCATCATCACCATCATCACATCTTTCTTCCACATCACTTTTTTCTTTGTCATCATTCTGTCTGTGAAACACTCCTGATTTTGAAGGAAATTTTCTAACTGCTCTGAATTTTGTGTGAAACCTTGAAAATATAATGTCAGTAATGTAAATATAATGTATAATAAGCTATATATATAACAATGAAATTAATATATGAATAATAAATAATAAAGGAAAATACTGAGCCATTATACTGTAAATATATATATATATATAAAAAGATGAAATAATATATATTATGTAATATGTGAAGTATATACATCAAGTTAGCCTGAAGTTAGAATCAATAACAAATATTTAATTGAAAGGCCTGGATTCAAAGACTATTATTATAAATTGTGATAATGATGTCAAAAATCTGGTGAACAAAACTAAGCAGCATTGCAGAGTCCAAGAAAAAGATTGTTTCGTAACTAAATATTTAAGCCTAGCATATTTAGCACAACCCTAGCAAATCAGCTTTACTTATTGAGTTTACGACAACCTTAAATCTTCTTTCTTGTCACTTTCATCCAGTGCCAAACATTCGTCTGCTGCAAAGAATGATCAAATTCATTCTGTTAATAAAATATCATTGCATAACAGCCTTTGATTGTAATCTGTGCAAACTTTCAAAGGCTTGACGGTCAGATCGCTGATCTTCGAAGACAACAAAATGTGTAACTAACATTCGTCCATTCAAGTTGTATATTTCCAGATGTGAAGCATAAAGTAAGCACAGATGTTGGCCAAAACTTAATCTGAATGTGCATAACTATAAGCAGTTAATCCCTCTTAATCATAATGAACTCGTTCCAACAGTAGCGCCAATGGTTTGAGACAATGTTATTGTTATCAACATAGACATCCAACCCTCTTTTCTATACTACGCTAGTTTCACTTTACAAATTTAATTCTGATAACAAATTTAGGATCATATTATGCAGATAAATAAAGAATTCCTTGAAACAAATGCTTCAAATATTTGTAAATTAAAGTTGTGATATTGAGGATGAGAAGATGTTGCCAATCATCTCTCAAATATTTACGGTGCATGATTGATTAATACTTTTTCTAAAAAAATCTAATCTAGGCTTTAAGCTTATTATGCCACATTTCACGATTTTCCCGAATTACTCTGATTTTTAGCAAAGGATGAAAATAAACGGATTCAAATAAATCAGATAAAAAAACTTGTTTATGGATTTTAATTTTTTGAGTTTTAAAACAATTGCAGTTATGATAATTTTTAAACTGATAATCAGTTAAATAATTATAAGTTCATTTAACCAGATCTTTTGGAATAATGTAGCGCTTCAAATTAGATGGGTCTGCTTCTTGTTTATGTCCGGTTGTTTGGGTAACTTAATAGTCTTTCGTTTTGCTTGGTGATAGCCCAATTTTTATTGAATTAAGCGGTCGCAATTTAGTGTTCTCGAGACTATGATGTCCGTTGTTAGCGTTCAAATCGTGACATGGGTGTGACCACCAGCAAGAAGGATGGATTAGCCTCATCGAGTGGTGCTTCCAATGCCGTTTGTTCCGTTTGTTTGACATCGCTTAACAGCGGCTTACCTGGCTGCTTCAATCCGAACCATCACTTGCTATGCGAGGGCAACAAGCAGATGCCATGGACAAAAGTTTCGTCAGAAGTTCTTACCACCTGGAAATATGGAGCAGTGTTATGGGGTTTTGAGCCTCGAATAGATTACACGTCGAACGTGAAAGGCCGTTTGCAGCCATGGTGTACTGGAGGTCGACATTTTGTGGTCACTCATGATTCCCCAAATAAAATACTTCAACGTCCATACTGCCTCATGACAATTACTGAGAATTGCCTCAAACAGGACACCCACATTCGACTGCCATATGCATACGCAGGCAGACTTTATTCTGAACCAGAACCAGCAGGTCACTATCTCAAATCAGCTCAGGTTTGTTCTGGCTTTGTTCAAGTTTTGAATTTTGTTGGTTTTGAATTGTTTAATGCATGAACTTTCCACTGTTGGGATATTTCATTCACTTTAAATTCTTGGAAACGTTTCAGGTTGTTGGTTATAGAAGTGGCATTGCCTTGTTGCAACTCAATTGCTTGGATAATTTGATGGAGTTTGTGGCAGTCCACATGAAAACTGCATCCATACTTGCCATTCACAAGGAAGAAACACTGACAGGAAAGCATTATCTCTGTGACTGCATTATCAGTCCTGATTTGGGATCCTTTATTCTGAAACCTAATGCCATGTACGTGCTCAACTTTTGTCGTGGGGAGTTCCGAAATGTGATGAAAGTTTTGTCATTAAAAGAAAACAGGTTTGGAAGGAGGTATTCTGTGATTTCACAAAACATCTTCCTCAATCTTTTATATTTTTCTAGGTGCCCTGTATTGAAGAGCATTTTCCCCAATCTGGCAGTCCGATTGTTTGCAGCCTATGATCCCAGGTACTGTTGGTCTCGAGTTGCTCTGGGGAACTTTTCAAAAGGAGGGAGGGATGTTTTGTGTGTCTATGACATCAAAGAGGACAAGGTCATACTGGAGAGTGGCCTGGGTCACTATCAAACCACCCACAACATTGTCTTCAGTCCTGATGGGAGGTACATTGCCTCCCTCATCCTGGGAAGATCCATAAAAGATGGCCTCTTCAACTTTCCAAAAGTACTCGTCTATTCCGGCGACAGCCTCGAGGTCGTCCACTCCGTAAGGACGGAGTACCTCGCGGAAGTACCCACCCTTTCGCCTGCTGCCATATTCCCTCTTTTTTCGGATACTGGGGAGAGGATGGCAGTGGCCTACGGAGAGCAAGGGACCTTCTATCAACAGGTTGTGGGGGTCCACTTGTATCGAGTGCCCACGGCATTTGACCTTCAGAGCCTCTGCAGAGAGGTCATCAGGAAGAGGTTCGACTGTCAGGACGTGCAGCGTCTGCCGTTACCGAACCAGATGAAGTCATTCCTCGCTTTCAAGCCCTACTACGAATGATGATGATGATGGTGATTTGAGCAGTTTGAGTGGAGAACTGATGAGTCGATCTCAAATGTTTATATATCACAAGCAGCTATTTCATTATTGGATGTTCAAGACTTATTAAAATCATTTGGAATTCAATCGCTTTAATCAGTTAATTTTGCTTTCTTTTGTTGTTCATGGATACATAGACTTTTGCAAGTTTTGCTTTGCTATGAATTCTGAATGTAACTTTGCTATTTTGTGAGCTTGTTACTTGTTTGTTATTTGTTGTTGTTGTTGTTGTTTGACTCGGAGGAGTGTAGCTGGTTTAGGCGAGTGGAGTCGTTACTTCTGCAATAATCTTCCTTCACTTTCGATGTATCCATCAACTGCATGTAATTCTTGTTTTTTGCATCTAGTCTTGAATTTTGCAATTTTATTTTAAAAATATTGCAAGTCAGCAGTTCCATTGTTTTTCAGCTTTTACAATTTTTTATGAACAGTATTATTTTCACCTCCATTCCCAAAGATTTTGCAAAGTTTTTTGAGACTTTCACAATCTCACAACGTAACAATGGACAGAATATTTTAATTTTTATCATTATTATTATTGTTGTTGTTGTTGTCACAAATTATTTATTTTGTCCATCTTTGTAGATTGATGTCATTCTGTTGAATTAAAATTGTTTTTGACTGGAAAAAGAGCTTCAAAAGTTACCAAAAAATAAAGACAAGTGAGGGCATTAATAAAATCAATTTGGTGCAAGCATTTACACTAATTCAGCAAATAGTTGATTCTTTCAAAGAGTCTGCATGTTCTTTAAATGCCAAAACTCAAAAACTCCGAATGCACGGAATTCGTATAATCACTTGAGATTCTATATTCTCAACTTGTTTGGAATTTGTGCATCAAAACAGTTTAACACTTATCCCTTGGAGAAGACAGCTCTTCCTCTTCATCAATTATTGCTCGGACTCTGCGTGGCCTGCCACTCTGGCACCTCAAAAACTTTTAAAAGTAGATTTGTCACGTAAAAAATATCAATAGCAGGTAACTACAGTTCAGTCACTCAAGGGGTTTTTGGGAAACATTCTAAATATTAATAACTTCGTTTAGGTTGAGAATGTGGATGTCATGTGAAGATAACTTGCATTTCACGTCAATTTTAAGAACGGATCATAGAGGAATTCGTCTGAGAACTGTGATTGAATCGCCAATTTGAAGCACAATCCTGAGAACATTTAAGAACATTTGTTCTGAAACTTTTAAACTCCACGTTTGCCATCAAGTGTTTTAGTTAAGAATTTATGGGGAATTAAGAGATTACGCGGAGACGGGACGATGACGATGATGATGATGATGATGATGATGATGGTGATGGTGATGGTGATGGTGATGATGATGATGATGATGATGATGATGGTGATGGTGATGGTGATGATGACGATATTGGGGGTGTTGGCTGTGTGACAAAGGACTCAACTCCACGCGAAGGTTTTTTTATTGCTTGTTACTTCTCCTCGCGTGCCAACACTTGCGAGAATATTGTGGTGATGATAACAATTATGGTAGTAGGGTAGAGATGGTAATGATGGTTATGATGCTGGCGACAATGATGATGATGATGATGATGACGACGATGGCGTCGGCGACGACGATGATGATGGTGATAGACCTACCGCTAAGATCGATGCACGAAAGAAAGCAAGTCCCAGGATACTTGTTTCATTCGATGACCTCGATGACGTTTTTAAATATTTTTTATTCTTTCAACAATTTAGTGACTTTTATTTTGTTGCTATGTTCTAGAATTTCATATCTGAATTGAATCAATTGAACGAATTTTTAAAAATTAACCTTTTCAGTTAAAGTGAATGTAAATAAACTCTGGTTTATCGAGTGACAGCTTCGTTTTGCAAATGTTTGTGCTCGAGCAAGGAACATTGGAAGGTCTGTAAAAACTATTTGGTCGAGCTGAGTACTTGTACTTGTATTTGTGAATGTATTTGCAGAAACTTGAGGCAGAGAGCACATGTTGAAACATAAACAATCAATGAAATGCAACTGATTCTGAAGGACCAACCTACATTGACTTTACGAATGTCGTAACATTGGAGAGGATTGAACGTTATGTGTCAGCAGTGTAGCAGTGTAAATGTTAATTTATTTTAAATCTCACATTTGTAATATATATTTATAATTCAAATAATTAATTTACTAATTTATTATTATTGTTATTACTTTTAATGGTGTTATTACTGGCATTATTAGTGATGTTAAGTTTCTGGCTCACATAAATCTAAAATATAAGAGACAAATATCTGTCTGTCTGTCAGTTGGTGCGAATCTACAGCCCCGGAAATAAATTGTTGAAACGTTGAAAGATGACTTGAGGTCATTACGCTGCTTCTGCAAACAAACATTCAAAACGATCTTGAATTACTTCGAAGTTCACAATAAAACAATAAAATGTCTCAATTAACTTCAATCTGAGCGCAAGTGAAAATAAAACTGTTCAATCGATTAATTCTCGTTCGCCATCTCATTACTCATTAATTGCCTCGCTGCTCAAGATTTTTAATTACCTGGTTAATTATTATTTTCAATTTCTCGAGCTAAATATTCCTTAAAACTTGTGATCTTGTGATGAATGAAATAGCCGATAAGACGTGAAGTCTTTCGAAAGTTTAAAATCCCGAAGCAAAACTTGAAAGTTTCCAAGACGAATTTCTTGGCAGAGTAAAAACGAATTCAAGAAGAAACTTCAAATGACCTTCCAATGTTCCTCCAAAAAGCAGTGTTATTTTCGTATTTTGTCTTTAAAAGATTGCGCAGTCCAACTTCTAAATTAACTTAAGATAGAATAACTACAGATGTATTAGCTGCGCTAATTAATGACTAGTTATTTGCATTAAAAATTAATCAGAATAATATTATAATAATTATTTATAAAAATTACAAGAACAGTTGCATTGCAACACGATGGTGATAAAGAAACAAGGATTGTGTCACGAATACAAGGACCTTTTCTACGAAATAAGAAACAAACATTGAATTGATTTCAGATAAAAGATGATAAGATGATGTTGGACTCCTACGCGACATCACGAGTTGTTCGATGTTTGATTTAACGTTCGCAATAAATTGTGCCATTGATGAGTATTTATTGCTGACAGGAGTTAAGAAAGTTCACTTATCGCATGAATTGGACATTCAATCAGTAGCGGATAGAATAGAAATGATCTTCCGAATAAATAATTCATGGAATTCAGAAATAATGATTAATAATGTGGTTGTGGTCTTAATGTATTTAATGTCAGTTGAAATTATTTCTCAACACCACATCAGAGTACTTGTTGACTTTCAATTCAATTGTTGATGTTCAACATCAAAAAAATGATGAACCTGTCGACTTCATTCAGCCTTTGGCAGGACATGTTTTGCCGCAGGTGGTTTGCTTCACATGGAACAAACCGCTCGAAATTCACATTTCGAACAATTTTGTTTTAATCGGACCAATACATTTAGGCACATTATAAATTTACTTAATAGATGTAATGTTGGTAATTCATATTAAAATAATACTTTTTAAAATATTAATATTTTTAAATGTTTTAAAACATTTTCAAAATATAAATTAATCATTAATATTAATTAAAATTAACATAAATATTAATATTTTTAATTACATTAAAAAAAATACAAATGTTTTCAAATAATTAAATTTAAACAAAAAAAAAATAATTTCAAGCGTGAAAGTTGTTGTGATTGCGATCAACTTTAGATTTCATGAACATTTATTTTCATCAAATCCGCGCTCTCCTCAGATCACATGACCAGGCACATCTGACTTCCACCTGAAAACCTTTCTATAAACCCTTGCAATTGATCGTTATTATTTGCAATAACTGTTGATGCTTTTCAATTTTGTAATTACGAGTTTAAATGATAATTATTTTTAAATTATAAATACATTTTCAATCGGAATTATTTGATAAGTTATAAATTATTTTATTTATTTATTATTGTATAAATTCGCCTTGACGAACTTTTTCTTGATATCAAAAATCTTATCTGCAGACAGTTTCCATTCAAGAATAGGTTCATTTTTTTCTTATTATTTCATATATTTTTGAACATCCTTTACGATCAATGGATGTCTGAAAATAAGGAAAATCGATAAAAAAGCAACCATTTATACTCATTTCTATGATCGTCGTTGATATCAACATCATCATCATCGTCATCGTCATCGTCGTCGTCGTCGTCATCATCATCATCGTCGTCGTCGTCGTCGTCATCATCATCATCATCATCATCATCATCATCATCATCATCATCATCATCATCATCATCATCATCATCATCATCATCATCATCATCATCATCATCATCATCATCATNATTGAATTGTGAAATTGGAAACTGCTCGAGATTTCTTGACAGCAAAATATGGCTCCTCCCCTAATCAACTGACCAATGAGATGAAGGGAGCTGATGATCAGAAGAAGACAATGTTGTGCGAATGTGAATGAATTGAATGAATTGAATGAATTGAATGAATTGAATGAATTGAATGAATTGAATGAAATGAATGAATTGAATGAAATGAATGAATTGAATGAATTGAATGAATTGAATGAAATGAATGAATTGAATGAATTGAATGAAATGAATGAATTGAATGAATTGAAAAGTGGCGCAACATTCGAGTGATCGCGAAAAGTTGCGTTCCTTGGAGTTTCTGAAGTTGATTTGGAGCAAAATTGTGTCATTAACACATTAAATTGTCCACGTGACAGATTCTTCCACGATTTTGTGGAAAGATTTCATTCGGATTTCTGAGGACAATTTCATTCCAACACAATGAGGACCTGAAACACGAAATAATAATTCACGTTTCTCTGTCATTTTTCGCATTTCCTTTTCAATAGATAACAATAAAAACAATATAATCATAAAATATGTTCATGGAAATGAATAAAATATTTTTAAACAACAAATATAATAGAGCATAATAATAAAGATTGTCTAAACATTGAAATGTGCACATTGAAGAGGCGGTTGTAAATATTAGTTTAAAATAATTAATCGAACAATTACTTATAATTATCAGTTAAATGACGGAAAATGTTGAAATAAAATGGCATTAATTTCTATTCCAAAAACTCGTTTCCGATAAAAATGAATGTTTTTCATGTTTATTCCTTGAAATGAAGAAAATCGTGAAACATTGTTTGGTGAATTGAATGATAAACATTGGAACAACTGCCGCTGAAAGAATCATTAGTAAGATAATAAAATACTAATTCTCATTAATTGCACGTAATACCTGGGTATTTTTATATTTCAGACAAAAACATTTAAAATATTTCGAGCTTTAAAATACGGATATTAATCGGATAATAATATTAATAATAAACATTTTAACGGACAACAGGATATTTTTGGTGCACAACAAATGAAAAATGAAAAATATGTTTGTGTGAGTGATGATGTAGTATTTGCATTTGTCTCAAATATTTTTCAAATAAATAAATATTTAGTGAGTAAATGTTCAACCAGAATTCATGAAATCGTGGATGCCATTGCAATTAAATTTAATTTTGTCCAATATTCCCAGTTATTAAGTTCAATTTGTCTTGTAAAATTTATTATTTCATTTCAGAAAATTACAGACTATGCGTTTTTAAATTATTATGATTTATTTATAATATTATTTATTATCATTTTCAAAACTTATAACGATTTATAATATTTTACAATATGTTTATTTTTTCATTTTTTCTAAACATCCAATTTTAAACCATCACAAGAACATTGCTTTAAAGTTGGTGATTTCGATGCTCAGAAAGTTCTTTAAAAAATTAAAATCCTTTCTGACTTTGTTTTCAAAAAAATGAGGCGTAAATCTGTGTAAACTTCGAACAGAAATTCAAGGGAAAAATTGTTCCATTGCAGAGGATCGAGTTTCATAAATGGATAACGAAACCCATTTCCATCCAAATTGCTTTGCGTTCCTGGTACAGCATATGTTTGAATATTTTGAATATCAAATTTAATATAAAAAAAATTACATGCTTAAAAATATATATGTATACATGTTAATGTATATATTTTTCATAATAAGTGCAAGTAATAATAATATTAAATAATAATAATAATAGTAATAATAATAACAATAATAATAATAATAGTAATAATAAATAATAAAAGTTTTATATTGATAATTTCTTATTGATTTCGCTATTTATGATTTAACGAAGTCCTTACATTAGGGGATGTAACATTGAATTTAGCATAAAATGAATTTTTCTGAAAACATGTTTGAAATATTAAAAATAATTAAATGAAAAAAAAAATAAAAGTAATTCTCTCATTGATTTATGACTTTGAAACGAAACATTTTAATAAAGAAAGTTCATCACGTGATCGATTTGAGGTCACGACCTTGAACCTTACTTTGAATTTGTTGCCGATGAGGGCAGTAACATGCAACATTGTTGAATTGACCAAAGCCAGTTGCATGAAATCGTTTAAATTTGCACTGTAGATGGTCATGAGGTGTTGCCTCAACATCGTAGAATGTTGTGCTCTTGTTGAATCAACATTTGAATGTTCTGGATTTTTTTCTTGAGCTTTTCCGGCTGGTTGTAGTTTGAGAATTTGAATTTTGAAGTGGAGGTCCTCAGCTTGAGATTTCGTTTGGAGAGTCTTGACAGTGTTTTGAAATGTTTTCGGTTTCTTCTTTCCAGGTTCCAAGAATTCAACGGCATTCGGTTTGGAATCCACGAAGTGCTTTTCAAGGCTGAGAGTCACTTTTCCTGAAACATGAAGCCTGATGGAAGGAGAGACTGTTGGAAAAAAAAGTAGCATGTATGAATCTTGGGATGAGATATCAAGATGTTGGTTCTTTCAAACAAGCGTCATCAACCACGTCATCATTTTCAGTAACACTATCACCACCGCCATCATCAACATCATCGGTATCCATACCATCACGGAAAGAACCACAAATCTGTCAACAACTCACAAACCAAGATGACAGAAGTCTCCATGGTAACTGGTCCTGAGACAGTTACAAAGTGAAATATCACCACGTTGAGTACAACTTCCTCCGTTGAGACAAGGAGAGTTGAGCTTGCAGTCGTTGGAGTTGTTTGATTCCGAGGAGCATGTTGTTGTTCCTGTAAGGAAACATAAATATTGTCAATGTCTTTATTTCGAAAATCTAAAAATCGATTTTGAATAACTTAAACAATGCCAATTTTAATTAAACTCGATAAATGTAATTGTGAATGGAATTAATTTATATAAGAAATCTCCACCATCTTTTCCATGAAATTCCATCAACTGCTCCACATCGAGTGCCTCGTCATTGACGACGAACCTCTTCATTTTCCCTCCGAAAATCCCAGTAGACCTCAGTCCAACTGACCACAGCAACTCGGAGTTCAAAACGAGTGAAAGCTTTTTTCTGCATCCTCGCTTTGAAGATGTCTCTTTTCTGACAGTTGTCGAGGAAAATTTGACGACGTTGGAGCTTTCTATCCCTCCCAGGTGGAGGCAGCCGATGATGAGGTTCCTCATTTTATGGGCTTTCACGAGGTTCTTGTCGGTTCTGATGGGCAGCTTAAGGGAGTGTCGGTAATCGAGTTTTATGTATAAAATTTTGTTTCGCAAATTGTTGTCTTCTTTGAAGACTTTCAAGAACAAGAAGTGGAATTTGCCGTCAGTGATTTCTGATGCCAAAGTGGTTCTGGAGAGCAAATGAGGGGAAGAAAGGGACTCATCCAAACTGGGAATCGAACCAAGGATGATGTGTAGGGAGCCTTAATTGAGTAGAATTGAATAAATGTGAATAAATTTGCAAGTCATTCGCATGTGATTTATTAAATTATTTGCAAAATATTAAAAAAAAAAATCGAACAAACTCCTTACCGTCCACGATTTCGAGCGCGAGAAATCCTTGTTCGTGTCGATCGTCCTCATCGTCGTCTTCGTCATCATCGACCTCTTGATTTTGTTGGTAGTAGTTGTTGAAGTGCATCTCCAGGTTATCATCGTCATCATCATCAGGATCATCGTCCACGTGACGAAGCAACAAGACAGTTAGAACTGCGAACCTATCGACAGTTGAGAAGGAAAAACTCAGCGAAGCATCGCCGCCTGGCGAATGATTTGGAATTATTGTAACGCCCTGTCGAGTGGAAAGAAAATCGAGGCATCCTTTTGGCTTCGGTTCGCACCTGTTGATCGCCAGATGGCCGAAGGACTGAAATACTTTTGAACGGAAGGCTGTGGCTTCGAATCTCGGCGAAGGATTGACGTCGTCATCCTCGTGTAAATTGTGAGTGAGTTCGTGATGATGTTTTTCGTCAGAAAAGTTGTAATTATGTTTTTCATCATCACCATCGTCATCATCGTTATCGTCTTCCTCGCTCTTGAGTGGTTCGAAGACTTCAAAATGCAAACTATCGGACGATATTGTAATCTGCGACAGTGAAAATAAATTTATTACAAACGAGTAATCCCGTTAGATAATTTAATCTCGATTTCACGAAGCAAATTATTTCTACTTGTTTCAGGCAGCCTTGGAAGTTCCCAAGAATTTCGCTTTCGGTTTTGAAAGTCTTAGCGGGAAATTCCTGCAACGATCCTCCTAGGTGAATCACTTCGCTGGAAAACTCGGCCAAACTACCGACGGAAGTGCCACTACTTTTATGCATTCCATCGATCTCAACAGAAATCTGTGCACGAATTTGATAAAGAAACCATAAAATTAGAAATGATATTTCTCTTTTATTCAATTAATTCGAGATAACTTGCGTCAATCCTGAGTGATTATCTCACCTGGCAAATTCCTCGATTTGCGATGAGCTGAAATTGGATAAAGACATGATCAGACTGACAGATCTGCTTTTACGCTCGTCCTTATCTTGACAGCAACGCCATTATTATTATCACAACCTTTACACCATCACCGCCATCATCACCTCGTCACAAGCACATCATAACAGCTGATTAATTCCTCATTTTCAATTAGCTGATTTGGTCGTTCGTGTCCGGAGGCATCTGAAAGTGGAGTATGCGTGACTGGAGTGAGTGATTGTCCTAATCCTTGGAGTCCCTAACCACGGCTGATTATCATCAAATCACTTCCAACCTCTCCTCAAGTCCGAGCAGTGCCAACTAAATTGGTTAACAGTTTCTTAATGCTCCTCCATTCAGATTGCTTTCCAGAGCCGAGGAGGTAAGGTGGACATTTCAGCACCATAACTTTGCCATCCCAGTGCACCTAGACGCACATCTCTTCCACATCTGCGGGGCTCCGTGGTACCGTCCTCGGATGGTGTCGCTGTGTGCCTAATGGCTGCACCGTACAGGGAGAGCGTAATTAACAAATCGTTGAGGTACAAGTCGTCTGCTTGCTAATGCAATCGACGCGATAGCAGGAATCGTAAAGGCGCGAAAATCGTCTTCGCTAACATAATAAAAGCTATAATTATCTAGACGGAGGGGACCATAAAAATCATCATCACCATCATCACTGCTAATTACTATGATTGTAATTAACTGCAATTTTTCGTCATCATCATCAAACCTTATCATCATCATCATCATCATCATCATCATCGTCGTCGTCGTCGTCATCGTCATCGTCATCATCATCATCATCATCATCATCATCATCATCATCATCATCATCATCATCATCGTCGTCGTCATCGTCATCGTCGTCATCATCATCATCATCATCATCATCATCATCATCATCATCATCACTACGATATGATACTCGAAGCCCCCATCAATCACCATCCCCCTCATCACCATTCATCACAATCTCACTTTTTCATCGACGTCGTCTTCATCCTCTCGGTCGGTTGTCCTCAGCAGCCTGCACACCTTTGTAGCAGTGCAAATGTTTCATCCGAAAACAATTCTTCTCCTCAGATTTTAACTCACTTGTAAATTATTCTGGACAGCCGATCCAAGCTAATTTATTTCGATTAAACTTGGTTGAAATCGCCGTAATAAATATAAATACATAAATATATTTACTGAAGATTTAAAAGTATTTCAACAACAAAAGTTGAACACAGGTGAATATTTAATGTGATTTCACACTTTTTTTTCTTGAATTTCTTGAAAACTGAATTTATTTAAAAATGTGAAGAATAGATGTTTTATGAGATTTTAATTGTTGAATGTGGCGTTGATATTTTGTGCTGTTTAAATATTTTATTCATCATTTTTGTAAAAACATGGATATTATTTTATAAATTGTTCGCTTCATGTAATTGCATGAATAAGACAAGTTATAATAAGACATTAATTAAGTCGTAATGAACCCTTAACGAGCAAATGAACTTAAGGATGCGAGTCACCTCTTCAAATGCCATGTAAGATTTTTTAAGTAATGCTTCTCAGTGAGGATGGATTAGAAGAAAAAACTTTGATTTACAACAATTTTCAAGATAAATTATTTTTATTCAAAATTGAACACAATGGTTACATTAATGATAAGATATTATTAATAACTATGTAATGTTTCGGTCACTTTTAAATCCTTCGAATTAATTCTGAATAAGACCTCACAGAGAAGCATCCTCTAACAAAAGTGAGCACCTTTGAGGCCCACCATGTTGTGGTTTTCCACAAATTCCATGAATGTGCACAAAAAACTTCACTAATGACATCGTTAAGGAAGACATTACGCAGGACATTAGGCTGCATGTGAGGTTGGACATTGTTGTCACAATTGGAGCCTTCGTCGAGCAGAAATTAAAACAAATTGTGGCAGACGAGGCGAAATGACCTCATTGAAATGCGAATGACAACCAGGGATCAGAAGGATCAAAAGGCACTTGCTTGTCTTTGAAAGTTTCTCTGGTGACCACTTCAACTTGGAAAAAGTCTTTCCACTTTCAACGTTTCGTGTTTCATTCTTTCAATTTCTCTCTTTCAGTCTTGTTTTTTTTTTTAAGTTTTGTTCTGGATTTTACAATCGTGCAAAAGATTAGGTCGAATAAGAAATTAAATCATTATATTCCACTGCGCTTAATTTACTAGAAATTCTTATTAATTGATTCATAAATAATACTTTAATACAAATAAATTAAACAAAGAGACCGAGAAATTGTTTGTCTGCCATGTTTGCGGAAAAATAAATCAGAAAAAGAAACAATTTTCAGTCTGGATTGAGTTTCAGGAGTAAAAATGGATTTGTTGGTCGTGTTGCATCAAACAAATCCTTGCCAATGTTGTGTTGTTTGCGCTAATGTCAGGTTGATGCATACATTAATGTCAAACGTGCATTGTTTTAATGTCATGTTTACTGTCATTAAAATCATTTAACAGCTTTTACCACCAAAACCGACAGAAAAGTAAACTCGAATCTCAAATATTTTCATCTGGAAACATCAACAAAACACAAACATCATCATCTAGTGCTTTTCAGTCGAAGGATTTCTTGGGATTTACTTTGGAATGAGAAAAGCATTTCAAACTCATTCATCCATTTTTTTCAAATGTATTAATTTCATTTTAAATTATTAAATTAATCAATAATTTCATGATTTCTTATTAATAATTACATTATTATATAACATCTATTAATTATATGGTCACAGAAGCCAAACAGATGGACATAGTGAAACTCGTGATTTGATCTTTAATAACAAATTCAATGTGCTCCATAATATACTTGATCATTAATAACGTTATTAATTAACCTGAATACCATATCAATTATATCATTGCTACTACTTGTAATGTTAATAATTATACTAAGTAATAATATTTATTTCTAAGTAAAATAATTATAATAATTACCGAATAAATACTGCTTGGTTTGATCGACAGGTGCTTGAAATAAATAGTCATTCCTTCTTCCTTCCTCCATCCATTCATCGAAGCTCATGTCTGATAGAGACGATATCAACCTGTTGCCAGGTCATCCAGGTGATTATGGATCCACAAAAACACCTGACCTCGAACAGGATGAAGCTAAGGTGAACTGTTTTTGGATCGCTAAAAATAATTGGCTTTTTGATCAGCTTACCTTGTGGATTATGAATGCATGTTGGTGGTGGACCAACATTGGTTGGTGGATGTGTTTCGAACAAACAAATTAGAATGCAAATTTATGCATATTTTTAGTAACAATTTCAACATTTCATTCATTTCAAGAACCATTTGGATGCAAACGTTAAAATCGAATTTTGAAAAATAAAGAGGCTTTGAATTGTTTAAATTGTTACAGGCTGCCTCATCAACGTTCAAATAAACACGAACCTACAAACAATTGCATGCAAACACAAACCTAAGCATACAAAGTTTTTCTAACATATGCAAAGGCATCACTTATTCGTCCCGGGGGAAATTGTTACTGACCATAATTAATTCCCTACTGAAGCAGAAGAATTGAAACATAATTTCCGCAAATATTTATTTTTGTGTTGTAATAATTTTAGTAATAATAAATTACAATTAATGTTTTAGTTTATTTAATTCTTTAACATCTTTCTTAACTCATCCTGAATTTTTCTATTTTGAATTTTGTTAAAAATACTTTATATTACTTCGGTGTAATATGTAATCAAAGCTTTGTCCTGAAATTCGTTTATTTCACCAACCACCATAAAAATATTGAACATCAATATTGTCATTTAAATTCATTAATTTTAAATATTTATTAAATTGTTTTTTCAAATATTATTAAAATATTGTTGTAGTTATTAATAAACTTGTCATTTGAATTAATTTAATAACTCCACCCACGAAAGGAAACCCCAAAGGATTGAACAAAACAACAAAACAAAGTAACAGGAAGCATTCTCAACCACTTAAAATTCATGTCTTTCGTAAAACCAGCTCTGAATAAATTTGCATATTTAATCAAAACAATCTAATTGGACTGATTAATGAAAGTCCTCGTGAGCACAAATTGCACTCATTTCTTGGGTGAGACTAAAAGCAGGTTCTGACATGTCTGTTCTGACATTTTAGGTGGAATAAATTGTTAAGATATTCACTTTTTAATCACTTTTTTATCCTTGCATTCGTCGTCGTCGTCACCATCTTCATCAAAATCATCATCAGCAGCATCATCGTCGTCGTCGTCGTCGTCATCATCATCATCATCGTCGTCGTCGTTGTGATCATCATCCTCATCATCCTCGTCGTAGTCATCATCATGGAAATGGAAGGAAATGAATTTGAGCCTCTCGATTGACTGAGTGAATATCATCGTTACTGTCACGATTGTTGTCACTAATCACGTTATTAATGTCACATCAAGTAGTTGTTCATGTT
>MPNW01000028.1:129685-146690 GCA_011800805.1 Hirudo medicinalis
TATTGTTGTTGTTGTTGTTGTCGTTGTTGTCGTTGTTGTATTAATCGAGACTTTACAACAGAGCAAAGTTATGTGAGCTGCGAGAGATTAAAGTACAAATAAGTAGCAGCTAAATGTTAATTAATTAGGTAATGTTTAAATCTGTAACTTGCTAGTCACCAGGGAGGTTGTCCTGCACACAGGGCCGCCGACAGAAATTTCGAGCTCCTACGTTACATCACTTTGGTAATGAAAAAGCAAAAAAAAACAGGTTTTAAAACACGTGCGGGTTCCAAAAATTGATTGCCAGGCTCCTGGGCACTTCAATTCCCTGCACCCTCTCGACAGCCCTGCTTGTATATGATGACAATTATTATGTTTTATGCATAAAACCTTCAAGAATAATTCTCATTTGGACTTCCGAAATTAAAAAATGTGCTTGGAGCTTGATTGAGACAATTATGACAATTTGAAGTTATGAATATTAAATTAATCTTGACAGCAAAATAATGAAATATATTCTATTTGTAATTGGATTAAACATTTTCATACTTAAAAATGGAACAATTTTCCCAATATGAGTTGCCAATTCTTGAAAAATGAGAATGGGGCTCATTATAAGCATTCGTTTGGAATGAAAATTGTAGACATTACTGAAGCATAAATTACAAAACAAAATTTAAAACCTGTGAACACCGTTAAGAAATGTTTGACAATTTATGTGTAAAAATGATTTAAAGCTATTACATAATAACTTTATAATAAATTTGCAGTTATGCAGTTTGGCTTCATCACAATCTTCGTAGCTGCTTTTCCCATAGCTCCCCTGTTTGCCCTGCTGAACAACTGGTTGGAAGTGAGGCTGGATGCTCATAAATTCGTCTGCGAAACCAGGAGGCCAGTGGCAGAGAGGTGCCAAGACATCGGTGTCTGGTTCAAAATTCTCGATGGTTTGGCGCAGTTGGCAGTGATAAGCAACGTAGGTTTTGACTTGATCTTTGCAAATAAAAATGAAGTGGTTGTGCATTCTGGTGCACTTAACGAGGCAATTGACATTTTTTCTGATTAATGGACTTAAGTTCTATTTACTATTACTCAAGTACAAACCTTTTTTTACAGCATATCGTGTTTGGATAACGAAATATTTGTTGACCCAGATTTGAGAAATAAGTTGAGAAAACTTGAGATAATTCATGTCAAGTATGAGTCATCGTAATTTGCTATTACATTCAGACAGGTTGTTAAATGCGCATAAGTATTCCGTGAAGCCAAGTCCCACTTAAATTAATTACTTTATTTGGAAGTAAAAGTAAAATGGTTATGCTTCTTTTTATAACAGATGCAATAAAAATATGTTCGATCTAATAAATTAAGTAAAAACTCATCACTGGCAAATTAAACTCCTCTTCATTGATTCAGGCTTTCCTCATCGCATTCACATCTGAATTCCTGCCAAAGCAATTGTACTCGTACAAGTACAACAGCGACCTATCTGGTTACGTTAACTTCACCTTAGCCTGGGCACCTAATGGAACTATGGACGAACCTTGCAGGTTGAAGCCAATAGGATAATTGAGATTGCAGTATTTCCCACTTAATTCCATTTTTTTTGCCACTTCAGGTACAGGGACTTCAGAGATTCAGATGGAAATCGAACCGACTTTTACTGGCAACTGATGTGCATACGTATGGCATTCATCATCGTATTTGAGGTTACTTTGTGATTTCCTTTTATAAAATTTCCTCTTCCAAATTAATTGAGGCCAATTAATTCAATTTGATTTATATTACTCAAGTACAAACCATTGCTTACAGCATATCGTGTTTGGCATCTGCAAACTGATAGATATCATCGTCCCCGATGTTCCTGAGTCACTCTACGTCAAAATTAAACGAGAACACTTCCTGGCGAAACAAGCTCTTGCAGATGCTCAGACATTGGTGAGTGAGTCCAGCGAACATGACGGTATTAATTACACGTTTTTATACATACCATAGGATTATGGGTGATGACATTCAAGTTGACAGGTTAAGTCTTGGAGTAGTCCTGGGATAGTTAATCGTAGAAAGCGCCGAAAATTCTTAGCGTTTCAAAAACTATTTTTTTTTTTAGATGCTGGAGGACCCCACGCAGGAAGAAGCAGAAAAGTCCGTAGACTTGACAACGTAACAGTCACGCCCGTCGCAATCAATCACTATCACCAAACTTTACGTTCATTGTTTCATCACCATCCAATGTTAAGCATACTTATTTAATTAGGATCTGTAGGAATGCTGTGCCACTAACCTGCCCGTGCCATCGTTATCATGATAATGTACTTCTCCGATGCGATTTTAAACCACGCATTTGACGAAAGGTGCAATGACCCTGAATCCCCCGAGAGTTGAGCCAATTACCTCAAAATCGACCAAACTATTTGAATGTGGAGTCGGGTGCAAGATCCCTCTGAGAAATGTTGTTTTTGGTCCTAAATGTCAACAGGCGCTACTAGCGCCACACACGTAGAAGCCACACGAGCTATTTTTTGATGATTCAACTTCCAATCTCATTTAATTCCAGGCGAGTTTTGTGATATCGTGTTTTGTGATGCCATCACATTCATCAATTTCTCATCTTGCTTATTCGAATTGTCATTCCGTGATTACAAACCCAGTTATGAGGAATACATGCAGGGAAAGGATTGTTTCAGTTGAACTGACAAATAAACTTCCTGAAAGAACAACATTTTGGCTTTTTTAAACCAAACTCCTCAGGAATGTAAAGTCCAAGTAAATGACAAACAAGCGAGCACAAGATTCAAGCACAACTAATCGTAGCGGTGAGCATGAGTTAACAAATCCTTCATCTTCGATGTCTTCTGATGACGTGCACCGACAAGAGGACGATTGTAACGAATGCTGCCAACTGCAGAAGCACAACGAAGAAGAAATCATCCGCTAGGCTTTGCAATCGGGATTTTTCTGAAATAAAAGGAATTCAATCATGAGCTAACACCTGTCGATCGATGCAAAATACAATTTATAAAAGTAGGAAAATAAAAAAATATATATTTAATAAAAAATATATTTGATAAAAAAATCGAAACCTTAAAAAGAAATTCATCGTCAATATGAAAGAAAAGAAATGAAATGAGAATATAAATTAGAAAGTAAATTATCGGCACCAATGACCAGCAGTCCAGTCTTTAAAATCAGTGGTCCTTGCCCTGTGTCCTTAACCAGGATGAACATATCGTTCCCAGCTTCAATCACGTGCTTTCTTAAGCTCCTCCTCCTTCTTCTTCGGCTCGGAGGAACAAAGAATCTTTTTTGAGTTTCATCCTTAAACTTGTCAGCATCCGTCAAGTAAGGCTTGCTAGGAAGATCATCACTTTCGTCTGCCACGATTTTCAAAGCGTCCTTCAATGGGATTGGTGAAGTCGAATGGCTGACATTGGAGGAGGTTGTGGTGTCGGTGATGAAGTTTTTGGAGTTGTTGAAGTCGCACGAACGATCGCAGAGCTGTTTTCCGTCTCTCTTGACGTCGCAAAGAAACACGTCACAGGTCAGGGAAACTTTATCGACGGATTCAAACTTTGGAAGGTAGAAACTCAAACCCCAGAAGTGTCTACCACCGTTGAAGAGCTTCACGTTCAGAAGGTCTGTCACCACGCATCTGCATGAACTTTGAACTTATCATATCGTCTATAAATTGCAAGATTCTTAAGTTATTCACAACGACAAACAACAAACTTGTCCTCAATGAAAGTGTAGGAGAAAACATGAGCAGCAGCATCGTCTTCCGAGGAAGAGAAGAACTTGCAGTTTTGTACGACGAGTTGCAGATCGTCATCCCAAACATCAGCAACGACGTTGCAATGAATTGTCGAACCTCTGTCAACGACATCTCCTTCCGATATCTTCAAAAGTTTCGATGAATCCTCCTGAAAACAAGGGATGGACAACTTCGGCTTTACTCCTTTGGACGCAAAAGAATTTGTTTCCTCTTCAACATCGGAAGAACGGGAGGCAGGAAAGATGGCCTCCACTTGCAAGGACTTGTTTAACGAGCAACAACCTCGCTTGGTAAGACCTCCCAGAAAGAAGAGGTTGTTCGGTACTTCCAATGAGATGTCATAGCAATAGTTCTTCAAGCCTTCAACCATCTTTATTTAAACGGTAAATAATAATTAAAGGTTATATAATTTTACTTCCGCCTAATCATAAAGCTTCAGAATTACCTTATTGGTTTCAAGGGGTGGGCATTGAATTAAATTTATGTGGTAACAAAAGCCCATGTCATCGTCGTAACCCTTCAACTTTGCTCCCGTGCATGGGGGGTTGATGCCAACCTCAGCTGAACGAACATCAAATTCAAAGAGCGGTTGAACACACACGGTGAGGTTTATCCCGTCGCACAGAACAGAAACGTTTGTTCTGTCTGGCTCTTTGAATTGATAAGTAAATAATCAGTGGAAATCAACTAATTCGTTCCTTCACGAAATACCTTTGCCAAGCAGATCGGCTCCATTATTTTCACATTGCACCAATGCAAGTTCACTGCGGATATCACATTTGGATGGACGGTGCATTTTGGTCTCGCAATCCCAAAGATTCCGCGTAAAGAAACTATCTCCGTGCGGGCAATGAACTTCGTCGAAAATGAACGAACCCCTGTAATTCGATAAGGTGGGGATCGGACGCCCCATGGATAAGGCCCGAAAAGATGCCGTACTGTTACATAAAGTAAAATATTGCCATCCGTTCATCATGAAATAATTCATAAAATAAAAGCCACTAACTCTTTGTATCCAAGGCATTTGCAAAATATGATGGCATCGAAGTCGTCCCAATGGTCATCACAAACCGCACCCCACACCCCCTCCTCATCCTGCACCTCAACAACACCAATGGCTGAATGGATGCTATCGAGAGGAATAATTCTGTGCCTCGACGAATTGCACTGGTCTGCTCAAATTCAAACATCAATCCAATTACTCAACTCCGACTTCTGTCTATTAAACTAACTTCCAAATAATAATTTCTCAAATTGTAAATAAATAATTACTACAATCGGGATTCAAGTCGAAATTAGGAAATGAAGCAATAAAAAATTGGAGGTGCAAATACAAGCCTCATTGATCTCTGTGACTAAAACCTCTGAAATGAATTACGTCTAATACCATGGCAATTGATAAACTTCTATTCTATACTGAGGTTGCTCAATGGTCACAAAAGATTCTCTTGATCATATTTTTACAAGACAAGCTGAAGTCCAACAGTTTCAAATTACGATCAATTTTTTAGAACGTGCTGCAAAATAATTTACTCATCTCATTGTTTCATTCAAAATAACAATTTCATCTCCTGAAGTACAAACGAAGTCGATCCATGCAGCAATACGAAATTAAGTTACAGCAGAAAATGACAAAACAACCACACAACCCCGGTGAGGAGTGCAGACGCACCCGACATCCTCATCGTGGAAGCAATTGATCTTTCCCCATGGAGAATGTTGGCACTCATCAAGTCGTAGTTCGTACCCTGTGCATCTAACGTCGTCCAACCAAATGCGACCACTACCAAGCTCAAAGTCACCTTAATAGTTGAAACGTGAAATCTTGTGAAAAAAAAATATTGAGCCAATTAAATCTGCTATTTGTTCAAACTCAAACGTTTGTTCTTTTTTTTTTTAGAATTTCTTCCAACTAAATAATTAATTATCCATGCGATAGTTTAAATTGTGGATGTCAGAATGACGTCATCTCACAAATACATATACAAATACATGTTGTAATCGATTGCCTATTTGATTTAAATCAATCTTAACATAGGATAAACAACAAAGTTCTAACAGAACGTCGTACCGTTCTGTTTTGCCAAACAATCCGAGGACACAATGCTTATGCAGGTTCCATTCCTGAATGTGGAAATGTTTTCAAATTATCAAACATTACTGCTTCTATGGCTTTCTCCTTAGTACTAATAAACAAATGCTGCTAGAAAATTTATACAGAAAAACACAAGTTATCTGAGTTATCAGTTATCAAGTTGCAAAGTTTCAAAGATCTAAAGTTGTATCATTGATCATGTATTTGTGAAGACATTAAATAGAAGTGAATTTATATTTAAAGTAACAATTAGGTAAATTTTGTGATGTAAGATATGCGTATCAAAAGTTAACAAAAGCCAACAATGAAAATTAAGAGAAAAAAATATTAAAGTTTAAATTAGAAAAATAATTTTCAAAGTATGAATGTCGAATTTCAAAGACAAAAACATACCAGAAACCTAGCTGCCTGCAGACGAGTTCACAGCCATAAGGGGTAAAATTGTCATCACACACTGTACCCCATTCCCCTCCATAAAAAACTTCTAACCGACCTTTAAATGGAGTTTCGCCAACAAGGCGAATTTGGTGCATCATTTGAAACTGGAAGTCTTTTTCAGTCACATTAACTAATATTTCATACAATTTCAAAAGTTGCAATGAAACTCACCAAAACCGGCAGTACCTTGCGACTTCGAAACAAAAGCAAGTATCGAAACAGCAACGAAAAAGCTCCAACGAATGTTTTCCATGTTGTTCTCGGGAAATTAAGAAGTCATACAACTGTTAACATACAAACCTCAACAACCGACGCAACACGAACCTAGCCACCAGACGATAAATTTCCGGCGCGGACTAAACAAAATGGAAGGTCTGAAACTCTTTTTCACAGATGTTGAGGAAGCTCTCAAATTTTGATAGTTCAAGATATTGCCAAAAGTATTTTATTAATAACATAAAAAATTAATTTGTAAATAGTTTTAAATGTCGTCTTAAAATGTTATTTAAATGTTGCCACAAATGTTTGGGGATTGCATTTGATGATTTTCTTTAAATAATATAAAACACTCGTTATTTGAAAAAAATTCATCCAATGCATGTTTTAAGCTTCATCAAAATATTTTGATTCATTGCAGAACACTGTAAATTTGTAAAAGGCTGATTTTGATTTCGAAAGGTTTGTGGTACGTCGGAGCCTATCCACCATCAAAAAAAATCAACTATGCAAAACCTTTTAACCTCTTACAAGTGACAACCTAATTTTGCAAACTAATGTTCTATTCTCTAGAAACGTTTTTTTTTAATATGCTTTCCACTCGCTATTCATAGATCGAGCAAGAAAGTTCGAAAACTATCATGTTGTATCATTGATGATCATTAAGTTCATTAACGTCCGTCACATAGCTAGATGATCAGGCAGTGCTCCATAATAATAAATGATGCCATCGTACTTCACCTTGTGAAGGCACTACAATCACCCTACCATTATATAGCCTCTTCCAAAGGGCGCTCCATGGCGGTGCAGACTGGGCTGAACAAGTTGCATAACTTGAATGGGCGAACCCTTCAGCACGAGTAAAATTCCTCTTCAACGAGTTTCCTCCAAACGTTTACAGTGGTCTTGAAGTCCCGACGGTACATAACTACTCTCACAAAACCCGGATTCATTATACTATGCTGCAAATTTTTGCTTTTTGTCCGATATTTTGAATTTTTGATGCGATTTTATAGTATTTTTATGTGCTAATTCCAAATATAACAACCATTTTTCTGTATCACATAGGGTTTTTTTTGCAAAATCAAATTGAACATTCAACTTTTATTAAAATTAGGCTAAAACTAGTGTCCATACAGACCAAGCTTGTAACACAGAAAAAAACAAGTTATAATAATTAATCCTCATTTTGTCAATTAATTATTGTTAATATTATATTTAATTTAAAAAAACTTAAATTGATGAATTGTTGGGGAAAACTCAATTAGGTAAAAAAAAAGCAGGTTTTCTGGATTTTCTTCCTTTCATGCTTACGACACAGTCTCGTTTTAGATTCCAGTAACAGTCTGCCATCATCCTGACATTCCAGTATCCCTGATATCTATACTCCATGTCCTTGATATCCTGGTGGAATTGTTCTCCTTGTTCCTCACTGATATTACCAAGGTTCTCGGGAAAATAATCCAGGTGGGAATGGAGGAAATGTAGCTTAAGACTCATGTTGCATCCTAGGGCGCAGTAGTGTCGCAGCATGGTTTAAACATACATTCTGTAATCTCTGTGTCTATAATTCTCAAGAAAATTGTCCACAACGCCTTTAAGAGAAACTCAAGCTTTGTGCTCTCAAGGGACGTCATTGTTTTTTCAAACATATCGTCGAAAAGTAACTTCCGAATTTGTGGGCCAACAAATACTCCTTCTTTCACTTTTTCATAGCTTACTGCCGAAAATTTGTTGCGAATGTATTTGAAGCAATCTCCTTCTTTCTATAGGGCCTTTACAAACTGCTTATACAGACCCTTGATATGCAGTAATGGCAGTCTAGTGGTGGGTCAATTAAACTCGTAGCACAATGATTTTAGATCCAAGCTTCGAATTGAGTCAAGGTGGAAATGATGTAGAGATGTTATCATTGGTTATGGGAATACTGCTTGCTGTATTTTTTCCAATGTAGGAGAAATTATGATTGAATTGATTGGCAATATCCACTGAAGTAAGTAATTCATCTTTATCATTAAAAAATGAAAAAGAATTGCTTTTGGCATTGGATTGATATCCAATTAAAGATCTAATTAAGTCCCAAGTTTTATGCATATTGGATTTGTGTTTGAGGAAAAGTTTGTCATAATAAAAATTTTTTTGTGGCTAGTTTAGTTTTCTTGAGAGTATTTCTGAAAGAAATAAAAGTTTGTTTATTAAGATCTGTAGGATGTTTGAGAAAGATTCTATAAAGTTTATTTTTTATCTGTCATGACTTTAGTAGGGATGGAGACACCCAAGGTTGTTTGAAATTCCTGAAGGACCCATAATGAGACACAAGAGGAAAAAAGTCATTATACAGTCTTGAATAAATAGAAATAAAATTACTGTAAGCAGAACAAGGATCATCATTTAACACAGAAGACCAATCATATGAACTAAGTAAATTGTGAAACTTATTTCTACAATTGATATCGTTCAGTCGAGTTTGCTTAGTTTTAATATTTGAATGATCAAATTTTATAGGAATTTGNCATCATTTAACACAGAAGACCAATCATATGAACTAAGTAAATTGTGAAACTTATTTCTACAATTGATATCGTTCAGTCGAGTTTGCTTAGTTTTAATATTTGAATGATCAAATTTTATAGGAATTTGTAAAAATAATAATAATAATTAATAATAATAATTGTTAATATAATAATAAATTAATAATAATAATGTAGTAATAATAAATAATAATAATAATTGTGTCAGTCGAAGGTTTGAGCTGATTAACAAGTGGGCTCAAAACGACCAATCCCCGCTCCAGGTGTACTTAAGCCACTTTTATTCTTGTAGTCAGTCAGAACTCAGCTGTCGAAAATTAATAATAAAATTTACCGTTTCATATCGTTTTTGAGAACTTGCCTATTTGTTTTGGACTTATATGAGTTCGTAGGCAAATGTTTTTCTGATTTCCAGGTAAAAACATTAGTTTTTGGTCTCTTAGTGACACATGTTTCATATTGGTCGATTGAATTTATTGTTGTCGAATTGAACATTCAAATTGCCATCATTTCGTGTTTAATGTATGAATTCCACTTATAAAATTAAAATTTCACATTCGAATGCTATGTGAGGTTGCGTCAGATTGAATTCTTATTCTTTTTCATCTTCACTCATCACCAATTTCTTCTCTTTGGCAGTCTCAGGGTCAATCAAGTTTTGAACAAACAGTCAGCTTCTTGAGAAAAATCCAGGTAATTGTAATTTTGGTCGCATAGTGACATTATTTACTAGTTTTCGATTTGTCACCGAGTTTAACGTCGACTAAAATATCTAATAATTCTTTGTAATAGGACGCAAGCAGTCCATCAGAACACAAGCCCGTCGTATAGCTACGTCCACCGCAAAGGTCTTCTGCAGACAACTGTCTTGTTTCGGTCTCAGTGAGTTTGCATCATATTGAATTGTAATGTAATTTTTATTCCTTCTAATAATAATAATAATAATAGCAATGATAACAATAATAATAATGATGATAATAATAATAACTATAACAACAACAACAGCAACATCAACAGCATTAATAATAAATGTAATATTAACAATAACAATAATAATAATATTAACATCAACACCAATAGTAATTGTAATAATAGTAATAGTAATAATTATAATAACAAACAAAATAATAATAATATTAACAATTACTATAATAACAACTTCAACAATTATTTACTAGTTATCGATTTGTCACCGAGTTTAACTTCGACTAAAATATCTAATATTTGTAATAGGGGCAAGCAGTCCATCAGAACACAAGCCCATCCTGTAGGTCCAGGCAATCGCTAAGGTCTACTCCAGACTACTGCCCTGTTTCGGTCTCAGTGAGGTTGCATCATATTGAATTGTGATGGTTTATTAGTTACTTTTATTGTTCTTTTTCTTACTATTTTTATTCGTCATCTTCTTCTTATTATTATACTTCTTTTTCTTCTTCTTTTTATTCTTCATTTTATTTTTATTATTATTATTATTATTATTTTTATTCTTTTTCTTCTTCCTTTTCTTCTTCATATTATTCTTCTTATTCTTATTTTTATTATTCTTCTTTTTATTTTTCTTCTTATTTTTCTTATTATTTTATTCTTATTTCTTCTTGTTCTTCATATTCGTCTTTTTCTTCTTATATTCTTTCTTAATAATAATATTGTTAAGATAATAATAATAATAATAATAATAATAATAATAATAATAATAACAACAACAACGTTAATAATAATATTCTTCTTCTTTTTCTTCTTATTTTTCGTCTTCTTGTTCTTAAACTTCTTTTTCTTCTTCTTTTTATTCCTTCTAATAATAATAATAATAATAACAATAATAAAAATTGTAATAATAATAATAATAATAATAATAACAATAATAAAGACAATTTTTAAAAACTGACTTTAAAGCGAATTTTAACTGCTTAAACTCGGGAGCTCAAACAAAACATCCTCACTTATCGCTGAACAACTTCTTCTTATTATTCTTCTTATTCTTATTATTATTGTTCTTCTTATTTTTATTCTTCTTGTTGTTTTTCTTCTTATTATTCTTCTTCTTATTATTCTTCTTTTTATTATTCTTCTTATTTTCTTCTTATTTTTCTTATTTTTTTTCTTCTTGTTCTTCTTCTTATTCTTCTTTTTATTCGTTCTAATAATAATAATAACAATTACAGTAATAACCACAATAACAACAATAATAATAACAATATCAATGATAATATGTTAATAATAATAATTAATAATACCAATAATAATAATAGTGGTAATAACAATAACAATTATTAATACCATTAATAATAACAACAACAACAACAATAATAATAATAATAATAATAATAACATTAATTATTATGATAACAATTACAGTAATAGCAACAACAACAACAACAACAATAACAATATTATTAATAGTAACAATAATAATAAAAACAAAAACATCAACGACAATAAAAAAAATTCGGTAATAATAATGATAATAATAACAACAACAACAACAATAATAATAATAATGATAAAAATGAATTAATATTTCTATTCATTCATTCATGAAATAATAATATTAACAACAACAGCAATAATATTAATAACGGTAATTTTAATAATAATAATAATAATAACAACAATAATAATAATAGTTATATTAATAATAACAATAATAATAATGCATTAATAATTCTAAGAACAACAATAATAATAATAATAATAAAACCTTTAATAGTAATAATAATAACAATAATAATAACAATGTTAATAATAATATTCTTCTTTTTCTTCTGCTTATTTTTTTCTTCTTGTTCTTGTTCTTATTATTATTATTATTATTCTTTTTTTAATCATTCTAATAATAATAATTACAATAATAATAATAATAACAACAATAACATCATGTTCATTAATAATTAATTTACTTATTACTAGGGTTGTTATTTGAGTTTTTGTTTATTATGATGTCATCTGAATATGATTTTTCTCTTTAGCAATTCCCATCCATCAGTCATCGACAAAGACGACTAAAGAAAATTTCTGCTTCTCCGCTCTCTCATCATGAATACTCTGAGAACTTTACAAAATAATTTTGTTGTCTCCAAGTACTGCTACACTGCTAAGACCACTGCGAGCCTTAATTTTACGAATTTCAATATTGCTAATCTTACTGATTGGGTTGCATCTACGGACGGAAATCTTTACATAGTCCAAATATTGGAATTTTGTTAAGTGCACTGTGCACAGATCGGGAAGGATGAACGTATTTGGTCATTTGGCGCTACTCGCAGCGCAAGCAAGAATTGAGAGAATTATTGATACGTTGAACACTCGCAACGTACCTGCAATTTTAGATTTAGATACTGGTGTTCTACTTAACCTGACTTATTGTGAAACAACCCTAGGATTTCAACCGGATATTAGATTAATTTGCGAAGCTAATCAACATGTCAAGCTCATTAACCAACCAAATTCATGTGCCACAATAGTTTATGACCTGGGAGATATTCATCGCATGTGTTCCTACCAAATCTTCCCATCCGGCAGAGTTATGATTAAAACACGTAACGAGGTCCTGGCTCATAACCAACTCCTTAATATTTCTCAATTAGTTGGGATTGCCGATTTATAACTTGTTCTCACTTGTTGAACCTTTTTTTTTAAACTTTTGGTTTTATTCGATGATGGCCACACATTCAGGAAGGTTTCGTCTTGTTCGTAAAAATATTCGGCATTTTTGTCATTAACTTGCGATTGCGATTAACTTTTAAAATCGCCTTTTTCACATTCAAACAAATGTCGTGTTTCTAGTTTCTATTTGTGCGATATTTCCAATTAAATCACTGCATTTTACGGGTCCAGTTGATCAATTTGAGAGATGATTTGTGTTGTATTAACTGTTGTCGGAACTATTACTCGCCAGGCTGTCAAGAGTTTATTTCAATATGGATTCTTTTAATAATTTAAAATAGCGTTCTTGATCTAAATATTTTATCCTCCATTGTATGCTTTGTATATTGTATTGCGTTGTTGCTTTTAAAAGTCCAAACCCACTAGCTATCTTAGCAGGCCGAATTAAAGACCAACTTGGCGAGAAAGAACCTTTTTATTGGAATCACTTAACTCTTCTTAACTCTTACTCTCTTCTCTCGTCTAGGTGACCTGCATAAGAGTGGAATAGGTGAATAATTTACCTCATTAGATGTTCACATATCTTAACATTGATCTGAGAGTACCAGTGTTTCTACTCACTTTTCTGTGATCTCAAAGGACGTTACTTTAAAATTTTCAGTGAGCTGCAACTAAGGAATAATTATTATTGTAAAAATAATAGGGTTAGAGCAACAATTCTGGGTAACGAGCTCTATTAACACTTTGTTGCGTCAAACAAGCTGATTAATGCAAGAATAATGACTGAATTATGGGCTATTGGGCAATATGTTTATTTTTTCATGAAAACATTTTTTGGCTCACCTTTTTGAGCTTTTTAATTAGTCTTGGGGATAAAATTGGATCGTCGTAGAAGGTTGAGGGAGGGGCGAAAAGCTGACGAGTTAGCCTTAATGAGCTCACCACAAGGTATTTTAAATATATCTTTGATAAACTTGAAGCTTGATTTAAGGTCATAAAGTTGAACAGGTATTTATTCAGATCTGGGTAATTATCCTGGATTTGGAATTTATAATCATAAGTAACACAATAGTATAATGATACACTATGATATGTTTATAAAATACATTTACCATTTCAAACCACCGAATACAGTTGTATCCCATTTTCTGTTAAATAAAAGATTTCGATTAGATACACTTCGAGTTAGATGATTCCTACCAGACATGGACCAAGTACTGAGGTCCAAGTACAAGTACAAGGGCCAAGTACGAGTGAGTACCTAAAATCGTCATAAGTACCAAGTAGCCCATGTCTGGTTCTTACAAAAGCATGGCAATTCTTACCAAATCATGCAGTACTGAACTAACAGTTAAATTGGCCAATTTCCTTTGAACAAAATTAAATATTAAAAACTGATGTTGATTATTTGTTTGAATATTTTTGTAGACTAACATCGTAAATTCAGAGCTCCATGCATGATAATTCATCATTTTCATATAAACGATGGTTTCCCTGCAAAAGAGCATTATTAACGAGTAATGGGCAACTTGTAAGCAAATGTAAGCTTAAATAATACACAAGACTGGATTCCAAGTTAAATTTAATAATTTAATAATTATATTTAAAAGTAACGTTCTCACATCATAAAAGCAAAACCATCATACTCCAATTCGACAATCCAGTGCCACTTGAAATAAACCAAAATAATCTGCAACATTAATGGCAAGATTAATATCAAATTAAACAATTATGTTCAATGTCAACCTTCTCTAAGCTAGGCATTCCAGAAATGGTTTTTACTGGACAATTACACAAATATCGTCTTATCTCGGCTAATTTGAAATATTCCAAGTAGCCATTTGCTGAAGTGGAATGCTCCAGTAAGTTTATTATCGATTGTAAGTCATATGTTGATCCAACCTGATGGATTTAAAAAAAAAATCGTGAAGTACAAAAATTTGAAATATGGTAACAAAAACACCTTTTCTGAATAACGAAAAGAAGGATGTATTTTGCTTCCAATATAGTTTAACTTTCTGTCTATTAACAAATCCAATTTATTCCTGCATAGTAAGTGATATAAAGTGATGAGAAGATTTGTGCAGTAGATGCAAAACCAAAAACAAAACATTAATATAAACAATACAAACAACATCCAATCGGGAACAAAAAGGTTCTTGAGGAGGGGCAGGAATTCGCCAAGACGATGTTCAGGAAGTACTTGTCCTTTGATGGAAGGCAACTCCAAGGTTCTTTAGCATCAACAATAACGTCAGCAACAATAATAGCAATAATAATAATATTACTATTTTCAATAATACAAATTTCAACAAAGTTAATAATAATCATAATTACAAATATAATAATTCAAAACTCCTCATTAAATTACCTCAGTTTTTTAAGGTGCACCAAAACATCCNAATAATAATATTACTATTTTCAATAATACAAATTTCAACAAAGTTAATAATAATCATAATTACAAATATAATAATTCAAAACTCCTCATTAAATTACCTCAGTTTTTTAAGGTGCACCAAAACATCCAAGATTGGAGGATATGAATATTCTCCAGTCAGACAAAGAGTTTTTAAATTGCTGAGGCACTTCAATGTCTTGAGGAAAGAGTAAAACGTGGGGGCTGCACTTGCGTCTAAGCGAAGGGACCCATCAGAGTCGATCACACTCAGGTGTCTTAAGGAATCGGAGCACGACGTCATGTCAAATTTATCGAAGAGATTGTGGTGTTTCAGATCGATGACAAATTTCTTCAATTTTGGCAGTTTTACTAATATCTCTAAGGAAGTAGGCTGACTAGGTCCTCTTTAATAAAACGTCATGTTATTAGAAGGAGCGGATCAGGTCAATGACATTGGCTTACTCTAATCTGTGGTACTTTAATGTGTTGGCAATCTCAAGAATCTCTAGGGTCGACCCGAATTTTGCGATGGCGTTCAGCATTGGACCTGTCAGGCGATTAGTCCGAAAGGAGAGCTGTCTGACGGAGCAATCGGTATTCACCAGGTTCAGCAAATCATTTTCGGATAGTTCTCCGTACATCAGGTCAATGTCGATCCAATTCAAAGCATCTCGTCTTGGGAGACAAAGTTTCAAAAAGTCGGGAGGTATTATCCAACCAATGTCAATACTTTTTAATTGGATGTCGTGGAACAATCGTACCGGTAACCAAATATCTTTCACTGCAACATATTTTGTAAAAAGTAGATATGATAAATAATAACAAATAAATAAATTAGAAAAATTGTGGTCGAACATTGACTTCCTGTTTGGTCAAAAAATACTTCATCAAAATTGATAACGCAGCGCTGCAGCAAAGAGTCTCTCAAGGTTTTAAGCTAAACGCCATTCGGGTTCGTGAATTCCTTTTCCTTTTACTGACAAAAACAATTTCCATGGATTACAAATGAAATGTATTTAATAAGCCGTCCTCATCGCATGCTGACCCATTATTACTCGACAATCCGAATACAATTAACACGAAGAATACACTTTACAATCTTCTTTACCGTAATTACATGGTGAATACAGAGATGTCGACTATCAAAGATAGTTTATTCATTTATTTTTAAAAGTCAAATTTAAAATTTTATTAATCCGAAAACTTTCACCTTTGACCTTAACACCTATTTAAAGATAATAAATGCCTTACTAATGCTACATGAGGGAGACAATCCGGGTGACGCACCTATAAGACCCAGGTGATGTCCGCACGCACTTGGATTCAAGTCCCGCATTGGATGCAGCCAACCATCGAGTAAATTAAAACAGACCTGATCGACTGTAATGTAAGAAAATGTCGGTGGTTGATTGTAAATGGAATTGGTTTGAATTGCTGAGGGTTTTAATCATTTTCTCGAAGCTTTTATGAACGAATAATAAATAGTTTTAGGGACGCGATGAACAAAATCTTGTGATTTTTTACACCTGGTTCAACGAAGCTATTGTGAAGTTGTCTTAAGCCATGCGATCGACATCATTCAATAAACATTGGACAAGATTTAACCATTCAGTTGTTTGTCAAACTCGTATTTTGACAAATCCATGGCATTAAATATTTTGTATTTAGCCCATCTTTTGAGTGCCTTATGTATCAGAATGGGATGTGAAGGCACTTTTTAATCGATCTATCATTTATATAGCGCCCCTACCCCAGGGCGCTCCCTGGCGATGCAGGCTGGGTTGCGAACATGACACATTACGACTGTTGCTATTACGATCGCATGCAGGAACGCAATCCATTGATCAGACGGGTGTCCCTGCCGGTATTGTATCGGTACCAATCCATATCGACGAGTCGACGAGCAGTATCAAACCAAGTCCTACACGCACCAGCCAACACCTTCAACGAACGACGAAACGCACGAT